>KI966457.1:0-143277 GCA_000525045.1 Drechslerella stenobrocha 248 | reverse complement strand
CCGGTGCTAAGCTCTTCGTTATTTATTGAGCTCATGTAAATTTGCAGGGGGTTGCTTTCAAGATCTAGGTTGTCATTGTCGAGAACCCGGCCCTTTATCACTGGACCCAAAAAGTCTCGCATGTACTTGCGATCACGCGGCGAGCGGATGTAGTTCACCACCAATCTGCTCCAGAAGAAGTTGCCGCGGAGGTAATCCTGGGGGGTTTTGCAAGCATCTAGCTCATCTCTCGTGCTTCGTGCAATTAGCTTGAGTAGGTAGTACTCCTCTCTCCTCTTCTGAGCATAACCGAATAAACCTATTATCAAGTTTTCAAGCCTCTTAAGATCCTTCTCCGGTGTTCCGGCCTGGCGCACTCGCTGGAACATGCGAGAAAGGTAAATAGGCTGTGTTTGAAGGGCAAAAAACAGGATTTGGTAAAGTTCGAGCTTCCGACGAGAGTTTTTGTTGAGGGCTTTGAGGTCAAAGGGGTCCGCCGACGAAAGGTCACTGTTGCCAATCAACACGCCGTGGTGACCACCCATCTTTTGGTACTTGATGACTTCGTCAAGAGTGATCTTGTTACGAATTAGGAGACCAATTTTGATATCGAGCTGTTCAATATATTGTTCCTGCAGCTCGTTTTGGCGGATATGTTGGACAACCGTCTTGCGCTTGGATTCGAATTCCATCTCCTCGTCAAAGTCAAAATCGCTGTCGTTGAGAAGGTGGACAAAGTTCTTGACGGTGCCGACAGGTGGGTTCGTGCCGGACATCAAGCTCCTGTACGCCTCTCCCTGCTGTTTGGCTCTGACAAAGCTTTGCAGCTTGATCACCTTGTCCATATTTTGTCTGTAATGCTGAAGCTTGCCGTGGAAAGCCTTCCGCTGAAGCGCTCCCCTAACAAGGGACTGAATCTCTACAATTTCAGGCTCTTCGTCGTAGACGGATTCGACTGTATGGCGAACGGCTTTTCGTGCTAGCGCGGCACGAATGCATGCCTGTAGTTCGGTGACTTCCTCCTCGTGAGACGTGATCATCTCGGCAACAAAAAGGTTTTTGGTTCCTCGGAGCAGCGCGCCTCTACCACGAGCTTGCAATTCGGCGACTGCGCCGACCTGAGCCATGAGAGCGTCCGTCTTGGCTTTGTGAGCTTTGCGGACAAGGAAGCCTCTCATAACACCCTGCAGGTCGACGAGTGGCTCCTCCTCATCGTAGAGCCCATCGTGGTCTCCCATGATGCTGTGTCGGACAAGGGCGCCGCGGCTACCAGCTTGTAGTTCGATGATGCTTGGCAAAGCAGCTTGTAGTAGTGCATTGACCTCAGCTTGTTTGCGTCGGCACAGGATGCCTCTCAACCGGGCTTGAAGGATCTCCCAGGATCCTGATTTGGCTTGGAGCTGGTCCATGACACTAGCTTTCCGGCCTCTATAGAGGATCCCACGAGCTATGCCCTGAAGGTTGGCGATCTGGCGGCTTTCCTTATGAAGTCTAGCCATCTTGTCAGAGATTTCCCAGCGCAGAAGTAAGCCTCGGACGAGGGCCTGTAGCCCTGCAACGTCGCACTCGCTCTCGTAGACATCGTCCATATGCGCCGAGAGATCGTGTCTGAGGATGGCGGCACGAATCATGGCTTGCAGCATCGTAACCGACGGGGTACACCCTTCTAGCTCCGCCTTCTGCTGTGCAAGCTGGTTGCGCACTTGTTGTCCGCGCTGTGCAGCCTGCAACCTAGCAAACAACAAGGCGCTACGCTTTAGAGCCCTCTTCTTGGTTTCCAATTCCCTCCTTGCCAAAAGAGCACGAACCATAGCCTGCATGTCGGTGGCCCAGGCGTTCATCTCGAATCGATAAGCAAAACTGCTGCGAGCGAACATGCCCCTGATTCTGGACTGTAAATCCAAAATTTCGGGTTCACAGGCCCACAGGTCGTCCATCATCCAGCCGAGAGAGACGCGGACGAGTGCGCCCCTGATAGCGCACTGCAAATCCAATATGCTTTCTTCTGTCTCCGCGAGTTCCCTTTGGATTCTTTCTTCTTCCGTTTCTTGCGGTTCTTCATCGAAATGCTTGCCGACGCCTCTGAAACTGGGCAACGCCACCCCAGCTTGATCCAAGCCCCGCTGTGTGCTGTGGAGTTCCTCTTCGGTGAATTCGAGCTGTCCGACGAGGTTCCCGATTGAAAAGTCCGTCATGCCCAATCTGAGCAAGAGATAACTGAGAGCATGGATGCAGTAGATGACTTTGGGTATGTTTTTCTTGTCATAGAGATCTGTGAGTTCGAAATAGAAGACTTCGGGTAGTTCAACCTTTCTGATAAACTTGAAGAAACGGACAATGTTATCAGTGTGGCGATACTGCAACCTGGGGTCGCTGAAGATTCGGGGGACCAGCTCTGGCACAAAAACCTGCGTGACACGAGCTAATGTGATCCCGTTTCTGAGGTAGTCTTCCAGTTGGATGATGGGGGGTATTTCCTCGGCAATGCACCGTTCAATCCACCTATTGGGCGAACACCAGTTAGTCTCTATATTGCGACAAGGGCGCTGTGGAGGACCTACTCTTTTGCTTCGCCAATGTGGCAGAGGTACTCGTATGCCTTTAGGTATTTTCGTTGCGTGTCCATCCAGGTGACGGAAGTCCAGTTGCTCTTCCCGTCATTGAGGTTCATCTTCTTGAAGGCCTTCCTGCCCTGCATTCCAACCACATCTTTGGCAGCGGTTGCTGCCACGATCTGTTCGCCGGTTTCAGAGAGCGTGCGGAGATGGCTCACAGCAGAGTTCTTCAGGGCCTTGAAGTCAGCCGGCGTGGTGAGGCCGGTGCTCGAGGTCAGGATCATGCTTGTGGGGCGCGGTTGGGTCATCTTTCGTCGGGTCACATCGCTGTCGCCCAGGGTGATTTCTGAAATGGCGTGCGACAGGGCCGTGTCGCTGGTTGGGGTCGGCGACGGGGTATAGTACGCTTGATAGCTGTCTCTTCGGGGGGTGGTGTTGTTTGAGGAAAAGTCGAGTCTTCGAGCTCCGGATTCCGGGGCGTGTGCGACGGACAGCGGACGACCGTAGCGGTCAGTCTTGGTTGGGGTACCTGTAGGACTAGTTGTTGGGCTCTGGAGAGGAGAGTAGGGATCCTGGCTATGGCGACTGTTGTAGTGCGACCCGGCTCCGAGGGAGGCTAAGGTGTATTTGGAAAGGTATGAGGAGGTCACGTCGTCTGAGTTGTAGCGGGAGAGGGAAGAGTTTGTCGAAGTGCGAGAGGGGATGGAGCTGTTGGACTGCGACGAGTAGTTTGAGCCATAGGCGGACGAGACACCCGATGCGATGGATGAAGTCGACGGCTGACGGGTGTGGAGGGTGGAGTCGGCGAGATAGCTGTTGCGACGGTTGCCCGTGGAGGGGTACATGTTGTAGGAGGACATGGGGCGAGGCGAGGAATGGACGCTATTCCTCCGCGATGGGAGATGCGAGCGAGAGTGGTCTGTTTATTGAGCGGGGGCGCGAATCATCGGTGCCGCGGGCGATTGCGATGATTGATATCGTGGTCGTGGTGATGGCGATGGTAGGAAGTGCTGGTAGGAGTGGAGGAGGGCTGATGGGGAGGAAGGTTGTGGTGTTTGTCTCTTTCCCACGGGGACGGCGAACGAGTGCGCCAGCGATCGGGTTGGGACAGGCGTCTGGCGAAGTGAAGCCGTCGACGGTTTCGGCCGGGGCTTTGGATGAAGTCGGCCGGCAGCCCTGGGGACGAACGTAACCGGACCGGGAGAGGAGTGATGAAGGGATGGTGATGGTGGTTGATGGAGGGATTGGTCGATTGGGGGAGGGGGGTTAAGAGAGGGATGGGAACGATCAGATGCGGCGGCGGCGGCGGCGGCGGCATGGGCAGGCTAAGCCAGCTAAACTGCTAAACTGCATTGTAACGACGACTTATAATTATCTTAAAATGTTATTATGCCATGCGCTGGCCGGCCGACGGGGCGCTGCTTTCTTTTTTGGTGTTGTCTGTTTACTCCAGCCGCAGTCCTCCTGCGTTGCTGGGGTGATTGATGGATGAGCTGCCCATCACAACACACCGCCCGGACAAACGCCATCGCAGCCACGTGATCGGTCCGCTTGCCGCTTTGGGACGGACTGCCCCTTCCAGCGCCCTCCCTGAAATCCGCGACAACGCGTCCTGTACTGGTACAACACCACCTCAGCCTGACACCGTCGACGCTCCAGCTCCCGTCGACGCTCTTTCCCCGCCTCACTCCACCAGGCCAGCTCGTCTCCCGCCGCATAAATAGAGCCCGCAACCTCCCGCCATCGATCACTCTGCCGGCCATTCGCTCCCTCTCCCGACTTTGAACTCGCCTTTGACCACAATCTCACAAATCGCGAAACCCCCCCAACATCCTCCTCCACAATGAAGGCCCCCCTGGCCTTCCTCGGCGTCTCCATCGCCAGCTACTACACCTCCCATAAACTCTACAAACATCAGCAAGAACAACGGTCCAAAACCTCCCTTCTTCCCTCATCCTCCACTCTCTCCGAGAAACTCTCGCCGGAACCGATCCCACCGCCGTCCTCACCACAGCAGCAACAGCAGCAGCAATACCCGTGGTGGAACCCTCCTGTCAAACACGAAGCTAAATATGCCGAGCTCATGAATGTCCCATGGATCCGGTAGGCGGCTAAGCTATCGTCCATTCATTCGCTCATTCATCCTGCTGTTTTCCCGACTACGACCATCACGCCAGGCCGGCCACCCGCTGCTGCCTGTCTCGGACCGTTTTCTACCTACCAATTACTCGGCCCTTGCAACATTGTGTCCATGACGACTTGGCCCTTCGCACCGAAACGACTCGAATTTCCTTTGTCCACCGGCGACTGGGGTGTAACCACGGCGTTTAGCAGTCATCTGATTTCATTTCCATCTTATTCCCGAATCCGGGCCTCGGCCTGTCTTCCAAACGACCAGCGGACTCTTCTCATCGTTGTCCCCTGATATTACGGCCTTTTCATCTTTAGCCGCTGTCTTCCACCGTTCTTCTTCATCGCTTGCTTCTGGGCGTCTCGGATGTTACTTGGCTTTCATTCATCATTTCCAAAACTCACTTCCGCATCACCACGGGGGGCAGCATAATCTCATAAACTCAACCACACCACCGTTATTTTTCGTGCTTGTCGTGGGTATGGCATATACATATATATATAAACGGGGCAGTTTTGCACAAAGAGAACAAAGAGGAAGCAGAGGCAGACCACAAGTGAGCAACAGGACCTCGCATATTCCCATTCCATAGCGTCATTTTACCACCCGTTACTCCGGGCTGTTTTCTGAACTGTATTCTCCCGCGTCCCTACTTCATCAACTAGACTACCAATCGTCAGGAGCATGTTATTCAATACCATTTGCTCCGACTTGTATTTATTCTAATTATTAGCCGGCCCCCACAGGGGGCCCTGGCCACATTCCCCAACCTTACACATCTCCTGCACAATCGCAATACTCTCCGTCTAGCCCTCCGAGGGCGCTCAAGACCGTCCGGTCTGACTAGGAATAACAACCTGCACCGAATGGCTGGAGTATCAGAACCTTCCTACTGCCACTAAAAACTAGCACGTCGCAGCGCACAATACTACGAGCCTACAAGTGCTCATGTACATGTACATCGTCTTTGTGAAAGTCGCCAACGCAGCCGAAGCAAGGCGGCCCGTGCGGAGAAATACATTCCATAGCCCACGAGCAGAGATTCGAACCCCACGACGAGCACCCAATCACCGCCCACCACGCCATGATACCACTGCGTTGCCTGGCATTGAACACCAATACAATGCCAGAGGGGAGCATTGGCACAAGTACCAATATGGATGTCCACCAGGGAGGAATGTCCACGCGGAAGGGCTTGACCTCCGTTTATGCAATGTAATGCAGCCATCTGCAGCTGGCTACCTGCGATCCCATGCTATCCGAGGCCGCGGTCCACATCTGCTCGCCTCCATCCCGGTCTTGTGTTGGATTGTTGCGAAAGATCCCAGCTGGACCAATACACTTGGAACAAGACTTATATTGAGAGCTTTGACTCGAACTCTACAATTCAATCAGTATCAAACAAACTAACACAGGTTTTGGATCATAACGTTAACTTTAAATTAATAACAGGGCTCCTCCAGGCCTCCAAAATCTAACAAAGCAAAGCCATAGACCAGCAGGAAGGCCTGCACACAATTGTCTAAGGCTTTGCGTGTGCTGGACGCCAGGATGAAAAGCCCAAGCTTGTAGGCAGTAACATGTCAACATTATGCTCTAATGATGATATCATAAAGAAGGACAAAAACATTTTTAGAAAACAGGCCCTATGAAATACATTGATTACCATTAATATAAGCCATCCCGTGATATCTTCGCATAACCCGGCCCTAAACCTTCCCTGTCTCTGCTGAATACCCCGTCTCCGTCGACAGGAAGCGATCCAGCTGGTTGCCCGAGTACATCCCTCTATCCGCCTCAAACCATCTCATCCGCCTCTTGCACAACTTCCACATCTCAACACCAAACACAAATACCACCACGCTGACCACCGGTAGCGACCACTCCCACGTGATCTCCTGGTGCTTGAACACATTCTTGTTCAACTTGGGGATATACACCACCGGGAACACGCTCAAGAACCCGATCACCACCGCCCAGAACAAAAACTTGTTGCGGTACAGATCCTTGAAGATCGGGAACGGATGATCGTCTTGCGGGTCGAGTCGGAACAGCGACCGCCGCACCGACTTGAACTCCCACGCGCTCAACAGAATTAGCCAGACCAGATTAACAAACACCGCTCCACGCGCTCGGTACACAAGTGCGCAGCTGTCGTTGTAAGACGTGTTGCATCCGTGGCCTAGCTCGCCATTGCCAACTCCGTAGACAATGATTGTGAACGTCCCAATCACGCACCCACCCATAATGAGGCCGTAGATGAGCATGTCCACCACGATTTCCCACGTGAAAACACCTTTTCGGTTGTTGTGCGGCGGCCTGTGCATCACATCCGGGCCCGCAGGCTCCAGACTCAGTCCGAAAGCGGGGAACGATGATGTCACTGTATTTTGAATGCAAATGTTAGCGCTTCCAACATCTTTCGTCGTGTGCATGCGTGGGGTGGTACGTACACATATTGATCCAGATAATCGACAACGGAGCCAGCGGGAAAACCGAAAAGTCGTCATCATCACGGAATGCGAGCCCGATAACGAGCAGAACAACTTCCGCAATATTGCTAGTGAGCAGGTGCAGTACAAATTTCTGGATGTTATCAAACATCCGGCGTCCTTCTTCGATAGCGTTCACGATCGAGGCAAAGTTGTCGTCCGTAAGTACAATGTCAGATGCCGATTTGGCCACGTCGGAGCCACCCAGACCCATTGCGATTCCAACATCGGCCTGTTTCAAGCTGGGAGAATCGTTGACTCCGTCGCCCGTCATGGCGCAGTACATTCCTCGTCTGTGAAGGGCTTGGATCATACGGACTTTGGTGTCTGGCGCGCATCGGGCAATGACGACAGGCATGGTGGGCAGTTTGTCGATTTCTTCGTCCGTTAGGCCATCGAATTCAGATGCAGTCATGACAAGGGAGTCGATTTCTTCTTTGGATAACCGGCCGGTAAAGTTGGGGATGATTCCGACTTCTTTGGCGATAGCAGCAGCAGTCAATCGGTGGTCGCCTAGTTGATAAATGTCAGTTAGCATGCAGAGCTTTACAGAATGCCGGATTTTGAAACTTACCTGTAAGCATGTGAACTTTGATTCCGGCCCGTTTGCATAGTCTGATCGCATCTCGAGATTCAAGGCGTGGAGGGTCATACAGCCCAGCAAGCCCAACAAAGGTCAAGTCCTTTTCAACTTCCTCTCGTTCAACCTCTTTCCAGTTTTCGCATGATGGAATGGCTCGTTTGGCCAAAGCTAGAACTCTCAGTCCCTGTCCGGCAAGCTCTTCGACTTGCTTCATGATGGTTTCCTTGTATTCTTCAGTCATCTTGTGCTCGTCGCCATCGAAGCCATAAGTAGTGCAAAGATCCAATATTCTCTCAACAGCGCCCTTTGTGAATGCATGGAAAGCCTCTGTCTCTGGTTCTCTGAAGACCACCGACATGCGCTTGATATCGCTGTCGAAGGGAAACTCGGATTCTTGGACCCAGCCTTTTGCCAGAAGCTGTCGCTTGCCAGCTTCAAAACGATGAGCGAAAACTTGAAGTGCAATCTATTGGGATATCGTTAGTTCAGTCCATCTTTCTAAACAACAAATAGTTGTGATGAATATAGTATCGCCTACCTCAGTTGGGTCGCCAGTAGCCTGCCATTCATTCTTCTCCTGATCGAACCGGACGGTGGAAACGTTGCAAAGAGCGCAGATACGGGCAAACAATTCGACAGCGAACTTTGAAGATATGAGGTCCGCGTTGTACTGCTTTGTCGACTCCTCCTCTGGCTTTTCACCAAGTTTGGGGGCCTCGCTTTCATGACGGATGGTGCCGGAGGTGGGATCGCTGGCTTCAGCGGTATTTTCAACGCTGTAAACCCCGAGGCTAGGAATCCAGAATTTTCTAGTAATCATCTTTCCTTGTGTGATAGTACCGGTCTTGTCGGACGAAATGTTGGTGACACCGCCCAAGCTCTCAAGCGAATCGAGTTTCCGTACGATAACTTGACGTTTGACCATGCGCCTCATGCTCACGCTGAATGTAATCGTGAGCACGGCGGGCAGACTTTCAGGAATGATAGCAATGGCTGTGACATTTCACCAAAAGTTAGCATGACCTATTCCAAGACTGTATATAGCTACGGGGAGCGAGCAGACGAACCCAGTGAGATAGCATAAATGACGACTTCATGGGGAATATGGAACTTGTTGGCGGCGAAGACGATGATAGCCAAGATGATAGCACAGCCAAAGAGGAAGTACGCGAGCTTTGCAAGCTTCCTCTGCAGAGGCGTGCCCACTGTCAGACCAAGGAACTTTCCGATAGCATCCCAGGTCCGCAGAAGAAGACCTTTAGCGGGCTGGAGGGGACCGTGCTTCTTCCGGCTGAGCGAGCGGTTAGGCTTGCGCTTCTTCTTTCCTGCTCCGATGGCGGTTTCCATAGCAGTTCCGATAACGACGCCGCGGCCTCGGCCGCGAGTAACGAGGGTGGAGGAGAAGGCGAGATTGATGCGGTCACCGAGGCCAACTTCTGCGCCAAGAGTGATTGAGGCGCTCTTAGCCACCTGAGATACCACATTGCGTTAGCAACTTCAATGGAAGGAGTGCTGAATGAGGGGGGAGATGGATCTTACAGGAAGGGATTCACCGGTCAGAAGAGCTTCGTCGGCCTCAAAGTTGAGGGTTTCGGGGATCATTCGAAGATCGGCGGGTACGACATCGCCGGTCTTCAGCTCGATAATGTCACCAGGAACGACTTCCATGGACGGGATGTGGACCAATTTGCCATCGCGAATGACGGATGCAGTGGGCGACGACAAGCTTTTGAGGGACTCCATAGTCTTCTCACTGTTCGGATTGATTAGCTATCGAGCTCTGTATTCGTGAGCGCCCGCGGCGACAGCTTTGCGCGCCGCCTTGCGGCGGCGTCGCCAAGCAACATTCTCCGCGGTAGCGAATGAGGAAGGTGGTGCTTACGCATTATATTCCTGGTAGAAGCCGACGCCAACGTTGATGATGATGACTGCGGCAAGAACTCCACTGCGCCGGTGTTGGTTAGCACGTTCTGTGGCATGGCATGGCATGACGTCAGCTAGACGATCGCGTGGATACGTACCCTTCAATCCAGTCTCGCGTGGCAAATGACAAAACCATAGCAAACATCAGGACCAGAGTCATGGCATTGGCTAATCTAGATGGGGTCGCACGGGGAGTTTAGCAATCTCGGCACGTAGATTCCGGTCGAGCGAGCGAACATACTGTTTGAGAAAGACCTTCCACGCCTGGACATTCTGGCCACCCTCGAGAATGTTGGGGCCATATTCACTGAGGCGCTTCTTGGCCTCCGCTGGCGACAGACCTTTGTCGACATCTGAGTTTAGTTCTGCGGCGACGGCCTCGTACGTCTGCGCGTGAGGCGGCGAGCTGAAGACGATCTTGGGCTCCGGGTTGTTGGTAGACATCGTTTAAGGGCGTGCCAACCAGGATACCATTGGGAGTTAACGTGACCGCCGGGGAGAACGAGGCAGGTTATTTGAAGGTTTCGGTGAGGTTATAAACCGCAAAGCTTAACTCTCAAGATCGAGAACGGAGAGCAGATTGTTTTGAGGACGGACTCCAGATTCTGATCCAGAGCTTGAGCCCGCCGTAAGGGCGGAAGCCTCTCTATTTATAAAAACGTGTTGAAAACAGGGCCTCGGCATCCCGCCAGAGGACCGAAATCCCGTCTACAATCGGCCTGGCGATACCAAGACTTCTTCGTGTCTTGAGCCCGTTCTTGGACAAAACTTGGACAACACCGCTGCGCTGTTGGGAAACCGCGCCAAGCATCTACAATCTTGGCACCACCGTGAAACCGCCCGCATGCACGTCGCCTGCCGAGACACCCAGCTCTGGGCGGGCCTGGGCGCACGGAGCGTGCGCCCCGAGCCCGGCTCTGCCATCAGCGCGATGACATCGGCCAGTGGTCGTCAACTCGACTCTCCACCATCCGCCATCGTACCGTATCGTATCGTATCGTATCGTGTCGGCTCCCTCTCGACTGCCCGTCCCTCGCCTACAGGCACCCCGCGCGCCTCGCATCCTGCCAAACGGCCGCCGGCCACGACTGCTCCACCACAGACCCAATCGAAAATCCCTCGACACTTCACGCGCATGATGGCAGCGCCGTCTCCCAGCTCCGGGCGAACTCCGAGCCCTCAATCGCACATACCTGCCAAGCTGTGCTCTCTGCAACTTGACTCATTGATGTCACCAATCTCTCCCGCACACGAGTGCCCCCCAAGACCTTCGCGCTGAAACCATCGGCGATTAAACGGACTCTCGTCCTTGCCTCCGCCATCCTCCTCTCGGAAAGATCAAGGTGCTCCACGAGAGAACCACGGGGGGCTCACCTGTGGAGCAGAGACTTTCCTCCTATCGAGCCAATCAGAGGCCGCCAAAACTCGCGCTGCCGAGTGCCGAGCAATGCTGTGCATCTTGGTATCTCGTCTCGGGCACGCTACTGCCCTCCACATGGGCTCCAAAGCAGGGCAGTGTCGTCGACTTTCGGCATCGGCTGTTACTGGAACTCTCCCCGACACAAAAAAGTACGAGCTCGCGAGTCAAGGCGGTAACACCAACAGCATCCTTTGCGTGGCGCACGCACACTACCAAGTACCCTATCTATCTCTAAGCCCCCCACAATTGCGCGGTGACGCTGGGATATTGGTATCTCTCAGACATTTTGCATGTGAGGTATCAATTAGTCCCAGTATCATATTAGCCTGTTTTCTCTTCTTCCCCAAGCGACATCTAGATCCTTCGAGATCGTAAGCAAGTTGCCTGACCCTCGAAACTAAAAGCCCCCCCCCCTCCCCTCCCCCCCCGGACTAAACACCCTTTCCCAAAATGATCATTCTTGATACAATTCGTTCCGAGTTTTACCGCTAGACATCTCTTCGTGTTTCGATATGCATGCATGACGGTAAAAATTTCACATTTCTGCCAAGTTGAAGCTGAATTGTAATCGTATCATGTCGACGAGCCCAGAGTTGGCAAATCCTTGGGGTTACTCGAGCTTTTGTATAAAGGAACTCATCTAGTGTTGGAAACTGGTCAATTGGGAAGCTGATAAGAAATTTAGCGCCATTTCCCCCAAACCAAGAAATATTTAAATGATGACATGAGCCGTCGGTGCAATCCCGACTTCCTTCTCCAGCTATTGCAAGACTCGCCAATTGTGCGGAAGTCTCTGTCTGATGTGGAGAACGGCATGCCCGACTTCGACGGGTCCATGTTTCAGCTCTAACTAGAGCTCAGCGGCGGCTCCGTACACACGTGTCCTCCAGGAATGTGAAAACACATCAACCTCAATCTTACTACTAGAACCCTGGGAGTTTTGGCGTCGCACACAACGTGCGCACGATAGCTCTTCTTACGGGCCAAATTTAAAGTCGCCACGGTCCCCAGTAAGCTATCTGTTCGCAAATTACCAAACTATTTAAAAGATTTTGCCCCATCTAGGAGGTAGTTGTCACCCTCTGCACCCTGCGCACACCTACAGAGAAGGACGAGCCCTCTTAGCTGAGATACAGATGGCGTCACCGCCGATATTTATAACTTCAGCAAGATCTAAAAAGAAAAAGAACGATATCAATTGACTAATGCTTGACCGATAAGGAGTACGAAAAGCGCAAGTACAACCTGAAGTTGTAGTTCATTTTGCCGATCAGCTACCTTAATTTCGATGCATCGGTGGTGGTAAGCACGGAGCGTCATCGATACAAGAGGTGGCGGCATGCACGCCCAGGCGCCTAGCAATAATTTTAAGTTTTCGCACGTTATTGAATACTCGCGCCCAGACGATAGATGAGATAGTAGTTTGTTTTTATCGTATTACGTATTCCGCGTATACGCGAGTTGATCGATACGCAATCGCAACTTCCAAGACTAGAACAGCATAGACCTGCTTTTGGCCACTTGACTCAAATCTCGCTATGTACAAAGCCACTCCCACGCGTACACGACTTGCGCTTGTTTCGTCAACACAGGCGCTGGACGCAACTGCGCATATTTGTCGAACACGCGCCGCGGCTGGCGTGTATCCCTTCCTCACCCCTAGTATTAAATCTGACATGCATACCGGTATACAGCGACAACAAATGCTTTGATGCTTCGATGCGGAAAATAGACATATGCGATTCCATCGTCACCTACCCCCTACCCACATAATAACGTGAACAATCGGAGCCTTACGCCCAACCGTCCAAACCGCCTTGCCCACCTTCGCTTACACGCACTGGTGGTAAAAATCGTTGAGCACAGAGCATGTTGATCCCGACTAAATATATTCATTAGCTCTGAAGCACAAAATCACGCCATGAGGGAGAACTGAGACTTACAGCACAAACTGTGCAACCAGTGAATCCAGAGCCACCGCATTGGCTCCACTTCTGAACAGAGCACCCGATAGGAGGAGTGGTAGTGCGAGTGGTGGTGGTAGTGGTGGTAGTAGTAGTCGTGCGAGACGAGGTTGTGGTTGTGCGGGAGCTGGTAGTAGTCGTACGGGAGCTAGTAGTAGTTGTGCGGGAGGTGGTAGTAGTCGTGGTTGTGGTAGTTGTTGGCGATGGGTTGATAACGCCGCCGATGAGCGTCGAGGTGGCAGCGCAGTTGCCGTTGAAGGATTGTACATTGGGGGACTTGGTGGCGCCTCCAGGGATCACGGTTGGGCCGGGAGCGATGTATGTCGAAAGACTTTGGTAGATGTTGACCAAGATTCCGGGATCAGAGTTAGAGTAGGCTCCAGGGAATTTGACAGTAGCAGGGAGAGAACCGGTCCCACCAGTGATGGTGAGTTGATCTATAAACAAATCACGCGGGTTAGAAACGCTATACTTTCCGTTCTAGATGCCATGGAAGACAGTCTAGCCTGGTCGTGGGGGGGAGCAGAAGGTTTACGTACAGCAGCTGACGTAAAACTGCGCACCATTGGGAGGTGGCGACATGGCAGCATGCAGCGCGATAGCTTCCGCGCGAAGCAAATAGTCGCCGCTAGGAATGTTGGACGGGATGTTGAAGCTGAGCTTGCCACAACAGAAGTTCAAATCCTTGGTGCCCCACCAATCCGCCGACCCATCACCGCTTGGATATTTTGCCCACGAGTCCTGATATATTTTGAACCAGCCACCAGACCCGTCGGATGTAGAAGCATCATCCACCTTCGACAGGTATGCTAAAACTGGACCCCAATGGTTGCCACCAATGCCTTCAGTGGCACACGCACGGTCACCGATTTGCTAAAAGGAACGAAAAAGTACCTGGTTCAACATCATATGCCATGAGCGATATTCAAGGAAACGCCAGACTCACTTGGTGCATCTCGATGGTCACAGTGTCACCCGCCGTAACAGCGCATTTGTTGGATATGCCACTACCACCGCCGACATTGCATCGAATGCTAGAGGCAGTGGAGTCCGTGATTGGGTTGTTGTTTGGGGGCATTCTGACACACGTGGACCCGTAAAAGAATGTCAGTTTTGTCTGTGAAAAGCATCAAGATTGGAAGTTCCGTCAACCAAAGGGCGACATATCTTATCGGCGCCGTTGACCCATAGGTCTTGCCAAACCGCGTGGCCAGCGACCTGGCTGGCGCCCAGGAGGGCAGATATCGCAAGAAACTTCATCGTTGAAATTGCCCTAGGATTAAGCTGTGGGAGATATATAGACAGATATAACTGAGGGTGCAATCAAAAGAGCGGGTCGACTCCCGGATGGTGCGAAGAGCTGACTAAATCCAGATGCCGGAGGAACAAAATTTGACAGGGCCAAGCTCCGAATGGCTGTGAATAATTTTATACTAGAGGCTCCGCCTGTCGAAGGTCTTGGTCGTAAGTCTTGGTCGACCTGCCGGGTATATGTCGCAGAGGCTGTCAGAGATTCAGAGAGGGATCGCGGCTTATATATACACCCAAGGGTAATAATGTAACGCAGTTGGCAAACCGGCACATCCTAAACCCCTCCCGCTATCAAAGTGGCTCGAGCCTACGTAACAGCCATCCGGCCGCACAGCTTGGTCGAGGTCATATCGCAGCTCCGGAAGCAGCTGTGCCGGCGTCAACCTGTAACACCCGCACGTGCAGCTTTAATCATGATCCAGCTGATAGCATATCCGGGGTTATATTGTGGGGAGCGCCACTCACAAGGATTCCTGCGAATACTTGTAGCTGGGAGCCAAGCGTGCTGGCATATTGTATATATCTAGCCGGTGTTCGGCGTGGGTTTCCGCGAGCCGCCAGACGTGTAGGCGTTTCCATGTTGGAACAAATGTGTTGCCCGCAGACTGCTGTTTCATGTCGTCAACGGTTTCGGGATATCGGGAAGAACGGTCCTGTCAGACGACATTCCGCCTACTACCGCGACCCCGGTGGGTCGACTACATCCTGGAATTGGTCAGGCTTTGGTGAGCGGCCTGCCTTCCCTTTCGTTCGTGCAACTTCGATCGCCTCTGCGGGCACGAAGCGTGCCAACGTCAGCTGAGAAGCTTGTTTCTTCCAGCCTATCCCCCTTTTCGTGAGCCGACGCAGGCCCGGCGAGGCGAGATACACCGGTTAGTTATAGGCTATTATCTGTCATGTCTGCAAGGTCCCTTCTGAGTTCGACTTTGTGGCTATCTTGGACGGCCATGTTGAACCCTGCAACCCTTTCAGCCGAAGGCATCTGGTACCTTTCTTGGCGATAGCAAATTCTCCTATCCGTCCGGCCAAATTTGAGATCCGTCGTTCGATGAAGCCGTGAACAGAGACAGGTAGGCCATGGCAGGTGGTTGGATGGCGTCCACACTTCGATTCCCAATCCAAAGGGCGGGATATCTGCGGGGGTATGCGTGCAGGCGCAGCTGCATGTGCAGGGCTGCTAAGTGCCGTAAGTGCTTGATTTGGGTCCTTTCCTCCGATATTATATGCACAATTGCACCCAAGTTAACCGGGTAGTACGTGGTTGTCAAGTTGTTTTCGTTCAAGTGTATGGAGCTGGGAGAGTCCTTCAAGTAGAGAATTAGCCAGAGCAACGCAGAATATCCAACGAAACATTCCCCCATATTCCAAGTCAATACCACTCAGCCAACCAAGGCCACGAGCCGATAGTGGGCCAAGCGCTGCGAACTAGAAGCTTGAATGATCAAGGCGAGGGATTATTGGTACCGAGGTTAAAACTTGGCAGCGAAGTGCCGCCCACGTAACCGGGGACATGGGGCAGAATCAAACGGTCGAATGTAGCCGTAGCGCCGTAGCCCAGACAGAGGAGTTCCTAATATACCTAGGAGGCTTTTCCGTATATAGAAAGGCCGCTGCATGTACGCATTGAATTTTACATTATACTTCGGCGTATTGGTGACTGATGCGTCATCGCATACGAATACTAGGCGCGAGTTAGGACAAATGGCATTTTGAATAGACTAGTATTTGGCACACTAGCGATATTATCCAAATTGTTATACGAGATAGCGGGAATTCGTTACGAAAGGAAAGATAATAAAATCACCAATCACGTCTACCCTCGCACCGTGTAACCATGCCGAGTTCCATTTAACATGCGATGGTAAAAAAAAATCTAGGACAAGACTGCTCAGTAATTCAAAAAGTGAGGGAAAGACCAAGGGTGGAAAAAAGGCGAGTTTCGTTTACGTATTTGTTGTGTATTTCTGTCCCAGGAGCTTTATCAATCGTCGAAGGCATCAAGGACAGCGCCACGGCTAGCATCTGATACGAGTCGTGCGTATTTGGCTAGGTGGCCTCGGTTGACTTTCAGTGGTGGGGCTTTCCACGTTGAAAGACGCTGTTTAATTTCAGCGTCACTAACATCCATGTTAAGAGTGTTGTTATCCGAGTCAATCGTGATCATATCGCCGTCTTTTAAGTGATAGTTAGTTGAAGGCCCGTTTAAAATAATATGCTCAGAGCTGGGGATAAAGGGGGCTCGGTTGATGGAAAGACATAGGATACCTTTGACAATAGCGATAGGACCACCGCTCTGCGCCTCCGGGACAACTGTGAGATTTCCAGGTTAGCTTTTCTCGCCTTGTTGCTATGGTTGAGCGGACATACTGTGGCCGACGACTGTTTCGTAAAAATTTGTTAGTAGGTCTCTGTTCACTTGATATGACAGGGCGGACTCACTAAACCCGTGGGAGGCACCAGAATAGCGCCCGTCTGTGATTAATGCGACCTGCTTGAGACCGGCTCCGATCAACGCACCCGACGATTTGAGTTGCTCCGGCTATTTTACGGCTAAGTCAATTTAATTCGCCCTGTAAATTATAGTGAGGTAGTTCACGCACCATTCCAGGGCCGCCTTTGGGCCCTTCATACCTGACAACCAGTACTGTTGGTTCATCCGGGTTTAGCTGCCCAGAGTTCAATGCAGCTGTAGCTTGTTCTTCGGAGTCGAAGACTCTAGCCTTGCCCTGGAATCTTGTCCCCTCTTTGCCGGTAATCTTCGCAACAGCGCCACCAGGAGCCAGATTCCCAGATAAGATACGAAGATGACCGGTTGCCTTTAGGGGATTGGAGAGGGGGCGGAGGATGTCCTGCGTGGTGAAATCGATAGCTGGTGCGCTAGCTACATTCTCCTTGAGCGTTTTGCCAGTCACCGTCATGATGTCACCGTCCATAAGGCCTGCATGGATCAAGAGCTTGGTGACCGCGGGTGTGCCACCGATGTCATAGAGGTCTGTGGGATAGTTTTAGGGCATTAGGCTTAGGCTGAGGGATTTAAGCATACATAGGGGAGAGGGGGAGAGAGGTTAACCCACCCGACATATAGTATGTTCCACTTGGTTTGAGATTTGCAATATATGGCGTCTTGTCACTGACTCTCTGGAAGTCCTTCAGTGAAAAGTCTGGGATGTCAGCAGCGTGTGCCATAGCGAGGAAGTGGAGACAGGCATTTGTGCTTCCACCCAGCACCATAGTCATCACAAGAGCGTTTTCAAAACTCCGTTTTGTGATGAGGTCGCGAGGACGAATATTCTTCTCCATACAGATACGCAAGGCCGCAGCTGCGTTGTGGCACTCCCTCATTTTCGCAGGCTCGATGGCGGGTATACTACTGCTACCAGGAAGAGTGAGGCCCATGACCTCGATAGCCGTAGCCATGGTACTTGCGGTAAACATCCCAGGGCAGCCTACCGACAGTATCAGCGGCCGTATCCTGAATTCCGGACTAATATATTTGCTTACCTCCAGGCCCTGGGCAAGCATGTCGGGTTACATCTGTATCTTGCGGTCAGCAAAGAAGATCAAGGTGAAGGGCGGTGGAAATGGTATACCGTTCAATTCATCTTTTGTGGCAGCGCCATAATGGTACGCTCCGAGGACCTCAAAGCAAGATGAGACGTTGCTCCCCTTAGGGAACCGGTCCGTCCTTTTGCCAGGCATGATGGTCCCACCATATATCATCAAGGATGGACGGTTGTGGCGCGCCATGGCCATGATACCTGCATTAATCGGTTAGTGGCGGTCAGAACATCTAGAAAAATGACAATACATACAGCCCGGCATATTTTTGTCACACCCAGGAATAGAAATATTGCCATCGTGGAGTTGACCACAGGTCGCAGACTCGATGCTATCAGCAATCAAGTCACGACTGGGTAATGAGAACCTCATTCCTACGGCCCCGTTTGCTTTAGCATATAGTTGAACTGAGGGACTCCCAGACTAGCATAGTCTTGTTACCTTCGTGCCCCATTGTAATCGCATCAGATATTCCATTGGGGCTGTAGAGCCACCCAATAAATCCCTGCCTCTCAACACCCTCCTTGACGGCCCGTCCGAGATCGAGGACTGTAATACGGTAAGGTTATGGGATTCCAGTGGAAGTTGATATCCAACTTACGGTGCTATATTGAGTTAGCCAAGCTGTATGCATTCTTCTTTACAACAGGCGACTTACAGTGTTGCATGAGTTGCCTTCCCACCAGACCGGTGAAATCCCTGAGAGTTGAGTGAGAAGGAATGCTCGTGATAGGAAGTTATTAGGTTGTTGATCGCCTACCGATCTGGGGTTTCAGCCTCATATCATTCTCGTTTTTTACACCAGCGGCGTAGAGCATCGCCTGGAGACAGGGCCGACAGGCAGGTTAGCGAGTCAAAGCCTGACACGGCAAGGGCTGACTCGAACATCCGTACCTGCGCCGCGGCGAACTCGGAATCATTGGTGATAGTGGCCGACCAACGGTTGAGTATTAGCGAGCCATCCTCCCGTTTTGTCCCGTGGGGGATCTCCTTGGACGTGATGAATCTACTTGGTCCTGCCATGTTGCAATGGGTAGGACAATGACGAGCGATTGCTAGCCTTGATATCGGGCTACGGACGGGAAATGCAGAGTGCAGGCGAGATGGGCGAGATGGAGCTTGGTCGTGTGCACCTGAGATGGTTGTTGAAGCAAGAGTGGTCGATGGCCATGAAGCTTAGCAGATGGGGGACGTTTGGAGTCGACATTGCCAATCGCCAGCGCCCAATTGGCCGTGCGGGGGGGCCAGGCCGAGAGTGCGGGGGACAGCCTCGGCTACAACGCAGCCTCCGCTTCGCCTCGAGCGACTCCTCGTCACGACGCCCAACGACGACTTTGCAACTTTGACCGTTTCAGAGATAAATACTTGGGCCTTTCCGGCGCCGGGATGTTCTGCAAGAATGAAGCAGCCTTGGATCCGCGTATCGGTCGCATCTCGAGCCTCCCTCTCAACCCCAGACCCACGGCTGCCGACAGCGACCCCAGCCAGCTCCCTTGCAGGCCATCCGGACTCGCCTTCCATTCTCGCAAACGGACATCGTCTCATGCTGCTTCCAATTTCCAACTGCGATGTTCCGCCGGCCGTTGGGACCCTGACGGCTGTTCCTATCGTGGAGTCCGGTCTTTGACGACACTGCCGAAAAGAGACGCCCTGGCGAGCACGTGGCGGATGCTTCGCTTTCTACTCGAACAAGCGGTCCTCCCGGTCTTATATCAGGCCAAGTTCAGCCGGCCTTGGGCTTGCCGTTGCTTTCCCTGCTTGGTGGAGGATGGGCAGAATGCTGCCGGTTCCAAGCGTCGTCTTGCTGCCTGCCTGCCCGTCTGCCTGCCTGCCCGTCTGCCCGCGCCTTGAAGCTGCAACAGCCATGGCCCCGATAGTCAGCATCGGTAGCTTCAGAGTAGCCTTTCGGACCGCTGACGGGCCTTCTCTGCCTCGGCGATGTTCTCTTGGGTTTTGACGCCGGCGGGCGTCGTCCTTGCTGCGCCAAGCTGGGGCAGATTTTATCCGAAGGGCTAGGAGCCATAGTACTAGTATGCATTATCCTGTTCGATCTGACGTCCAGGTGTCACCCCAGGGCGTGGTTTGATACTACCGAGCGGCGGGCGTTCTTGTGTCGTCGAATAAAGATT
The DNA here is from genome assembly GCA_000525045.1 of Drechslerella stenobrocha 248. Classification (NCBI taxonomy): domain Eukaryota; kingdom Fungi; phylum Ascomycota; class Orbiliomycetes; order Orbiliales; family Orbiliaceae; genus Drechslerella; species Drechslerella stenobrocha. Next base: position 123,232 of record KI966457.1, on the reverse strand, counting down.
GTTCCTCGGGCCACAAGCTCCCGTTGCGGCGCCTCTCATTCGCCAACCGCAGTGTTCGGCCCACATGCGTTTCTTTCCCTATCAAACCACCATAACTTCAGGCGTATCTGATCCCGCCAACGCCATCAGCCAGATTCCAGGACGGTGCCCGAAGTAATGAACCCACGTATCCGTGCCAGTACCACCCGAACACAGCAGAGCGCGCACGGCTACGTGGCTGGAATAGCTGACTGCAGCTGGATCATCCGGGGTGGCTCCAGTTCCAAAGCCTCCATACCCACCCACACAAGATAGAGTATATAACTTTTGTATCCCCCGGCGATGCTTTCTTCCATCCCCTGCAGGAGTATTCCTCCTTCGCATCTCCCTCCTTTGGCTCCTTCCGCCCTCTATTCTCGCGCCTCCGCTGCCCTCGCTGTGCTCTGCTTGCTTGCAATATTCGCGCAACCTGTGTCCGCCGCGAATGGAAACTCGGTCGCAGCTGGAGCTGCATCGAGACTCAGTGTCGGTATCAAGGACCAAGCCGCTTCCCTCCTCACGAGAATTATAGGTGCCTTCCACCTTACCCCTTCCGATTGGGACGGCCATCACCGGTTTATCATCATGACCGTCGCCGCATTGTGCGGGATCGGTCCTGTAATACGTTGGGCAACTCGCAAGCCGGCCCAGAACAAGGATGGGAAGGGGTTGGATGGGCGGATTATAAGTATGTTCATCGATGCCTGCCTGAACTATCGTAGACGTTAGTTAACATGACGTTGCTTCCTAGCGCCGACAACCGTCGACACGCCCCATATTATAGACAACACTCACCTAGAGTCATTCAAGACAAGCAAATATACCTACCCGTCAATACGAGTATACCATCACCTCCATCGCAAGGCTGCCAAACTGCCCCCAAATCTGCCATTGATAGTTTTCATCCACGGTCTAGGAGGGCAGATAGGACAGTTTCAATATCTGCTGGAGTACTTTGTCAATTGCTCGCATGTGCTGTCAGTTGACCTCCCCGGGTGCGGTGCCTCCGACATGTCACCGAAGCTGTGGGAGGCGTACACCACGGCAGCATTCGCAGAGCTCATCGGTGTCATCATTGAGCGATACCTCGACCCCGAGCAACAGTTTATCGTTGTCGGCCACTCGATGGGCTGCTCAGTGTTGGCAACGCTCTTGGGAAGCGGGAACCCGGAAATCGCGGAACGATGCATCGGATTCGTTGGCATTTGCCCCAAAGCACAATTATCGGATAAAGAAAAGAAGCAAAGAAACTTCATCACAACCCTTCCGAGGTTTGTTTTTGATACTTACCGGTACCTGGATCGGCGCGGTGGGGTGGATTCGCCCTCAGTTAAGCGATTTGTCTCGCCGTCGTCGCCAAAGGCCATACGCGAATATCAGCTGTTGATCAACGAGCGCTCACGTACGCCAACAGCTCTAAGGGTCATCCGGGGGTTTGCAACTCCAACTCCTGATGTCTGGCAGAGCATCCATTGTCCGATTCTCCTCGTCACAGGGCAGCATGATCATGTGACGCCGACATCGAACGCCGATATGATAGCCTCGTACTTTTCGTCACTGCCACAGGAGAGGAAGAGCAAGTTGAAGCAGATAGAGCTGCCGGATGCTGGACATGGCGTGCTCTATGAGAAGTACCATCATGTTTGCCACGTCCTTGCCGAGTTCTTCACAAGGTTTGTCAGCGAACACATTAGCCTGGCATGGCAACTCGAGACTTTAAAAGAAGGAAAGTGGGTGATGAAGAACGAAAAGAAATGGATGATGACTAGCAGTGTCAGTGGAAGGGTTGGGACATCTATGTTCAAGGCCGTGAAGGTGGGTCTAAAGAGCTCTAGTGTCCATAGCCTATATCTCCTATGATCACTAACCCTTGGAATAGACACTACGCCAGGACGACCCTATCCACAATCCCCAGGCGTTTGTTGAGGCCAACCCTGATATTTCGCATATCATTGACATTTCGTATAAAGATCCGCCATACCTGCCATCCTCCTTTGACGGCTCTCACATCCAGTATCACAAATGTAGGCCCCACGTCTTTTTTTTTTTTCAATCTTGTCCAAGCAGATTGTATTAACCAAACTCTTTGATAGCCCCTACGAAGTCCAAGCAACCTCCATCTCAGGAACAAGCCTCTCTATTCATCTCCCTTGTTGACTCCATACTGGCTGAAAATCCCCTTCCTCCGGACCCGGTTGAGGGACTGATAGCTGTGCATTGTCACTACGGATTTAATCGCACTGGCTTTGTCATTTGCTCGTATATGATTGAGAAGCTCGGTTATAGTGCCCAGGGCGCCATCGACGCATTTAAAGAAGCTAGATATCCGGGTATCAAGCATGCTCATTTCATTGATGAGTTGTTCGTCCGGTACGATAGCGGACCGGAGGGCATACGGCGCGCTCCAACATTTTAGCGGTTTTGTACGATACCAGTAGTGGCTGGGTGGGGAGTGGCAGCATGTTTGTGTTGAAGAAAGATGGTAGGGAAGTAGGTGAAAGCATGATAACGAAAGTTGGCTGCGCCTATCTCAAGCATTCTTATAGAGGGAGGGAAGATTCTAGTTACTGGTGTTCAGGCTTTTGACTCTTTGCAGACGCTTTTATGTTCTTATCTTTAAACTAGGCGTTCTTGTACACAAAGTGATAGGGCCGTTGGCGTCAGACTCTAGTCATCTTATGGCTGTGAAAGGTTTTGACACCCCCTGTGTCACATGAAGCCGGGATACATTGTGGGAGGATTATTCATATAATCGGGTGCAATATGAAAAGTAGATTCAATAAAACGATGTAGAACGCAAGGAGACACTAATCCCGTAGTAAGCTAACCTTGGAGGGCAAGCGCGGGCTGAATAGAAGTGTACTATGAAGGTTCAGAAGGTTTGTGTTTGATATTGCATAAGGTCCGACTTGATCAAATTGGTCAAGTTGGCTTATAGAAAGAGCCCACAATCGTACGAAAGAGGGGTTTCCAGCCCTGGGTATTTCATCCAAACCGACTCCCGTTCGCAAGACGCGAAAAGCGAGAGAGGCTATGAGGTCTGTGGGCCCGTCTGCGAAGACGGTTGAGACGGATGGCCAGGTCTATGCGGTGTTGGGAAGGGTGTATCGTGCAATTGCGGTTCGATTTGAAGATAGATGTCTACATTCTGTTGTATGTACAAAGGTCTTTATGAGGATAGTCGCAAATATGTTGACTGCAAGTAATTTCAAGGCTCTCAGATGCTGGATCGGGGCCGGAACGCCAACTTGGGCGGATGATGTTGGAAGGAAAGATATGTTGAGAATGTTTGGAAGGGTTTTTTCCCTCCAGATGCCTCTTATTGGGGTGTGTTGTTGCCAGGGATAGAAATTCCTATTTGGCTGCTTTGTCATTCAGCCATCAACTCACCTCATCACAACATCGACGACAAATTGCACTGGCACCATTGAGAACAACACGCGGTCTGCCTGTCATCACTCCAGCATCCAAGCCCTGCCTTGCGCTCTCGACAAGCCCAGAAGTTTGCAGAAAATGGTTTCTCGGAAGAAGCGATCTCACAAGGACGACGCGCAGGAACAACTCGCGCGTCCGTGGTGCTACTACTGCGAACGGGACTTTGACGATGTCAAGATCCTGCACTCCCATCAGAAAGCCAAGCACTTCAAATGCGAGCGGTGTCGAAAGCCACTAAACACTGCCGGAGGTACGCATGGACACCTCATATCCACCGTCTTACTGTGACACTTCGACTAATCTTGCTACATTGGATATTGCCAGGTCTCGCCGTTCATATGACGCAGGTCCACAAGGAAACGCTCAAGGAAGTCAAAAATGCGATCCCAGGACGTGAATCCACCGAAATCGAGATCTTTGGCATGGAGGGAATCCCCGAAGATGTCCTACAGGCGCACCACACGCGGATTATGGCCCAGATACACCAGAAGGAAAGCGAACGTCGAGTTGCTCAGGGGCTGCCTCCTTTAGGGCATGAAGGAGCCGCAAAGAAGAAGATCAAGGTCGATTCTGTTGACCCGGAGGAAATCATGAAGAGGCTAGCAGCGCATAAAGCAGCCCACGTTGGCGGCGGAGCGGCGGCCCCAGTCGGGACGGGGAGCCAAAGCCCAATCAGTGCGCATGATACAGGCGGCAATGCAAGCCCGGCACCGCCGCCGTCTGCGATGAGCCCTGTCTACCCGCCAAACACCTTCAATGCGCCGCCATCAGCAACTCCACCGCCTTTCCAACCACAGCAATACGGAATGCCACCCGCCCCACAGTTCCCAACTCCTCCCGCCCCATATGCCCAGCCGAGCCAGGCCCCGTTCTATCCCCCTGCCCAACAGGGTTACAATCAACCTCCGGCTCAACCTTACTCTGGCTTTCCTCCGCAATCGCAGCCCTCGTACGGCGGGTATCAACATCCACAACCTCAAATTCAGCCTTCGTTTGGAGGATACCCGCAACAGCAACCAGCACAGTCTTATCCACCCGCGCAGACCCCTTACCATCCGCCACCCACTCAAAACCCTCCATCCTTCCATCAACCACCTCCGGCTCAAGCTCAACCTCTACCCAGCACAATTCCCCCGCCCCAAAATATACCTGGCCTACCCGTGAGGCCTAACATTCCCGGTCTTCCGCCAAGGCCCAACTTCTCAACCCCTCCCAACTCTGGGAATACTTACCATGCACCCCCAAACCCTCAGCCGTCTTACCCGGGTGTCTCCCATCAAGTACCTAATCGCAGCATGTCGCCCGGTTCTAATCAGTTCTTCCCTCCCCCTATGTCCAATGGGTATCAAGCAATACCTCCGAAGCCTTTCCCTCAACCACCTCACCAACAACAAGGTGGCGGTGGCAATGGCGAAGTGATTATCAATGGAGATCAGGTTATTCTTAGTGGTGGCAAAGATTGGACCGGAAACCCAATCCCACAGGCAGTAGTCCCTCCCAAGCCTATTGACCCCGTGGAACCTAAAGCGGAAGGGAAAAAGAAAGACGATAAAGATGCTGCTAAAGCTATTGATAAAGAAAAGGAGAAGGAAGACACCGGCCGACGGAAGGACAAGGAGACAAAGATGGTTTACTCGGATAATGATTATAGCCCGGTAAGTCTGGACTGCCCTTGTAGGCACAGCACATGGCCGAGTTGCTGACTCTTGGCTATTCATAGGAGGAAAAACGTGCGGCATTGGCAAAATATGCTGCATTCGGCATTAAAATCCACCCGGCATCAACAGGGGAGAAACTGGACACGGAGATGACAAGCAGCTAAGCTCTCACTCAACCATCAAACCGCAGAAAATATGTTTTTTTTTATCAAGGAGGATAGCAGGCAAAATCTAATTGTTCTTGACGAAATGAATCCACTAGTGATGTTGTTATTTTGAGGTCTCAACCCCGGCCGGTCGATGTCAGACAGTCTTCTGCCGTTGTACGAGGAGGGTAGAACACATGGCGCACGGTTTTCTTTCGATCAGTATGTTGTTTTTGCTTTCGATTTTTGCTTCAACACCCCCTTCCCAGCCTCCTTCCTGTATATGCTTTCTTTCCCCTTTCTAAGCGTTAATTCTTTGAAAGAAGCGGCAACCGCAGAACCCCTTCGGCTCTGGGCACTAGCTGGAGGAGTCATGGCGGTGACTGAGGAAGTCCGTAAAAACCATCAGTAAGTTTTGTTATTATCAGAGGTTGTGAATTATATGACGTCTTTTTCGGCAGATTTCTCGAGAAAGCTGCGGTGTTGTTAGATGGGGTACTCTTGCTATCAATTAGAGGTCAGTTTAAAGCTCATGACGAATTCCTAGTACTAATGCCCTCAGTTGCAAAATCCTGGTGATGGATTCTCCGTCGCCATATCAGTGCCGTGTCTAGGAAACAGTCAGTCATCGTATTGTCGGATGTTCGGGCTGTTGAAGTAGGTGTTTTCACTTTGAGCAGCGGGAAGAAATATAGACTGCCAGGACCGTTGGAGGTATTCTCAGCGTCCTGGCGCTGTATTGTCCCATGCACATTCCCTCTGCGTGAACTTGATTTCTTGAACATTTTTGTGATCTCTAAAACACCGCTTTCTCCGTTCGACAAATTATGAGGTTCTCTACGGAATCTGCCTAACTGTATAGCAAGGGTTCGGCTTTGGAGATACCATTCGTAATTCTTGCATGCGATCTATCACGAGAAACGAGTAGGTGCTGTTCACAGCTAGGGTAGCGTAGTCAGATGGCTGAGCGGGTTTGTGTCCCTCAGTGGTTTAATGTTCTTCCAAAAAAATATCGTTGTGGTATTGGCGTTGCGTTCAGCATCCAGCTCTCGGGAATATCGGCTCCCTGTATAAGTTTTGAATGGTTGAGATATTAAAGTCCTGGTGTTGCGAAGTGCGATATCGCCAGTGGATCATTAATATTGCTAGACCTCACTAATTTTGGGGCTGGTGTCATGGCTCTGGGCCGGCGCCCTCAGCGGCTATTAACCTGGTGGCCCTCCCTTTCCTTACCGCACTTGTTCCTTCACCTCAGTCCATTCGAGTCACTAGACACGATACCGAACGTCAACCAACACCGGCGCGGCGTCTTTACATATCTAGGCTTTTAGTTCAAATTTGCGAACCATTTGCGAAAAATCAATCTTGACTTTGTTCCTTGTGTCGCTGGGGTGCAAATCGGCGCCGGCTGGTGCACCCGCGGGCTTGCCATTGGCTCAGAGTGACATCGGTACATATACTGGTCGCGCATAGGCCGGTCTCAAAGGTTTGCTGGACCAATAACAAAAAAAACGGCTCTTAGATCAAAAGCCTCGTTGGTAGACCATTTGGACCTGGCGTCTTGTGGGACCAGACCTTTACTGGACTAGTGGCATGCAAGAAGTAGTACAACGGAAGACTGTGCAATTGTGCGGAATAGCTAGCAAGTGCTACAGCGACTAATAGGCCCAAGCTGCGCTGAGGACCTTGCCTGGAAAATACTTGCTCACTTTGATTCTAAGCCCCTGATCATGATAGATTCGCCCCGCCGTCGATCAATGCAACGGCGAAATCCATATTTATATGGCGCTTGATACGGGACAGTTGCAATCGATCACGGCACTTCTGCTCCACATAGATCCGTAGGCCGAGCCTCCAAACAGTTCTGCTTCTCCGAGGGCGCAATTTACTTGTCGCTATGCGGGCTTGGCGCGCCGTGGCGAGAATTGTTGGCAGAAAAAGCAGAATTTCCTGTGTGGTGTTCTGTTGGCTATCACGCGGTTGTGGATGCGGCTGAGCACCATTTCCAGCTGTGGGATCTCCACACCACCCTGCTAGATTGCCGTCATGACTAACGTTATGGGATGGCATTATCGGCGATGAAGGCCGCCTTGATACGCGAGAAGCCAGTCGCACTTGCAGGAAGAGACAAGGGCTGCCATGATGACAAATTTTGCTCATGCTGGCCATGCAGTATTGCCAAAAAGAAAGGATGAAACAATACTGCGATCTGAAGATACCTGGTCGACTTTTGGGGTCTGAGTTAGTCACCAGCCGGCAAACATTGCATGCATTCCATATGTTCCAAGTGGATGCCAAAGCGTGCTAAAAGTTGTAAGGAGGCATCCAAAGTTTCCCGCGGGCTGTGATCTTTCCCCAAGCGGGGCAAGCTGGGGTCGCAGCCTTGTGCTTGGACAAAGGGGTGGTCCTCCTAATTCGTCCATGCGGTTCGATAGTATATATCCAAGGTGTGACGCTTGCAAGAGCCGAGAATTTCAAAGCCTTCTTTCCAATCCCAACCTTTAGAAAAATCTGGAGCGACATATTTCGACTGGCTTCAGACAGAAGCTCGAAGCAACAAGCACCACAATATACCAAATCGAGCTTGGCGCCTAGTGGAGGATAAACCGAAGCTTTACAGGATGGCGAGACGAGGCGGCTCTTCTGGCTACTCCATCGGCGGCAACCGGTGCGCCCGCTATGATGCGTTCTCTGATAGCTATGCGCAAGCCTATATCTCGATTGTGGGCATATTTTTGCTGGCCTTCATAATTCTGGTCGGATGCATGATGTCGAGGTCGGGGAAGCTGAAGAGGAAGGGAAGATCAAAGTCGATCCTGCGGTGGTACCACTATGGGCTTGGGTTGCTCGCTGTGATCGTGTAAGGGCTTGTTGGCGTCAAAATTCAGATTCTGGCTGGCGAGTGTGAGATGATGGCTAATCAAAAACTCTATTCAGATCATTCATAATCTTAGTGTTGCAACTCGTCCTGACAGAATGTGGAGTCCTACGCTCGTACGATTCGGGATTGACGGCCCTGGATGTCACCTTCATGGTCATAGATAAAGTTGCAGAGCTGATCTTGTTGGGCATGGTGCTCTTCCTTCTTGTCCCTCAAATCCTCAAGCTTGCGGGCTCCTCCCGCGTCTACAAAGCGGCACTCTTTGGCGGGGCAGCGTTCTTCGCCATTATGTGCATTCTCGCGGTGGCGCGGGTTATCGTGTATGGCGTCCTTTCCTACCAGACATATATTTCAATCAGCGCCGGGAATTCGTACAGACGGTTGGTCAAGGGATACACCGTAATGTACTTGCTGTCGAATATTTTTGCCGCTGTGTTTTTGGTTATTGCAGCATTCAAAGTGAAGATGGACAGAGAGCGCAGGAAGGTACAACCCCTCGTGGATTTTATATTTGGAACCAGGAAACCCATCAATCAGTCACATCCCGGTGGCCCGCAACTACTGGTTTCTACGCTCCCCCTAGATTCGGTTGACTAACGTGGTCTGCCGTATAGGGCATTGTCGGCTGGATCCCCGCCCTCATCGTCTGCCTCATCGGCTACTCGATCGACAATATGGTTGTCGTCTTCATCACATACGGGGCCAGGCGCAGATCCGACCTTGACAAGAACGGGTTGCTCGCTGCATACTGCATCACCCTAATCTTTTACTTTGGCGCCTTTCTCGTATTGTTCATTATCGCCCGTGCTACTGGCTGGGAGTACGCCGACCAGGGGCATCCTCCCGCGACCCAGTACGCCCACAACCCGGCTGATCCGCGGAACCATCCAGTGGGGGGTCAGCCCGGGGCTCCATACGGCGGAATGCAGCAGATGGACCCGACCAAGATGACGGGCTACCCACAGTCTTCAACACCGGCGCCGCCGTACGCCGCCGCCCAGGGGATGCCGTACAGTGGGAACGGGATGTACGAGCCGCAGGGGCAGGTCCACCACACTAACACTTGGAACTCCGGAGTCTACGCGCCGACACCTGTGCACCAGATACCATCACCTGTACCTCAGATGCCGATGCCAATGCACCAGATGCCGATGCCGTATAATGCGCCGTTAGCGGCGGCGAACAGAGATAGCACTGCGACCGAGCTGCCGGCAAGGCAGCAGTAGTAGCCATGAGTGGGGCATATTCACCTTTTTTTTCTCTTTTGCAATGCGGTTGTTCGCTGAATGGATGGTTAATGTATAAAAATAGGTTTAGTGCGGTAATGATGGATATCTGATTGTTTTTGCCATGAAATGTCCAGTTCGGCCAGCGGTATTTCAACTTTCTGTTGATTTCTTGACCGCGCATCGTATCTTTTCATGGAAATTTTGTGGGTTCAGGATGGACTAGACGGGATTCGTGCATGCACAACGGACTTCCTACTTTGTTTTTCGGGTTTCCGACACAAGCGCGAATATATACTTTATTATAATTGTAATATGGAATAATAACCGGGACGGTCGATGAGCAATCCCTCTGTACAGGTGTGCTCCCTTGTGAGGCCGTTCCTAGCTTGCTAAAACCCTTTAAACTTACAAAAATAAAACAGCACTATACCTTTCTTGCTTTCCGCATGATTGCTACTCAAGGAAGCGTTATTGTTAATCAGCTACGATGTCACGTGTGTTAACGCGTGATAAGTAGTAGTACCAGTATTCTCACTGTATCGGCGTTAGTCACGTTGCAGGCACCTGGAGTTAAAAACCTCGGCCTGAGTTCCTACTAGAAAGGATTATATAATGCTTCAGTGTTCAGTCTAACATCTAAAGCCCGGTTAGCTCAATCGGTAGAGCGTAAGACTCTTAATCTTAAGGCTGCGGGTTCGACCCCCGCATCGGGCTTTCTTTTTGGATTTTTTGCCTTTGAGACAGTCCCTTTGGGCTGTTGCGTCTTTTTGCGGAAGCTCAGTTCTGGGGAGCGAACCGAACGGCGTGACTGGTATAGATGGTTAAATGTGTTGTTGGTCAGAGACCTCTGTGGAAACATAGCGGTTTGTATGGCTGGTATGCGGAATAATCTTATTGTCAAGGCCTGGGATGCCCGTCTCAAAAGCTATTTCACGGTAGGCTTTCACTGTTGGTACATTCAACTAGTCTTATAAGTAGCAACACACATCGCATCTGTGGTATAGGGATTTGTGCATAGCGCAGGCTACTTACTGTCTGTAAATACCGGCTTTGTGGTGGCTGAGGCGATGCTTGATACCGATATTATTACTGTTCCAAACCTGAATGCGAATTTTGCCAACCACGCCGGAGACCGTGGCAATCACGTAGATCCAAGTCTTACTATGCTTATATACGGACAATGAGATCCAGACACCAGCAATAGAAGTTACTCCTACATCTCAATTCGTCCGTCTTTGGTGCCTGGAGACGCTGCTTAGTTGCAACATACTTCCTTCGGTGCCGTCCCTCCTTCAATTCAAAATATCGCTACGCCAACAGCTCCTAGCCATAATGAGGGCATCGGTCTCCGCAATCTTCGTTGCTATTTCCTTGCTCGTGTCCGCCCGGGATTTCAGCCGGCCAGCCAACCCGAACATTGTAGCGTGCAGTGCGGAGGTTGAGACCACGCTTGGGCGTAGGCGGTGGCTAGAAACTAGTAGTAAGGACTAGTGATCAAAGCCGTGCAAATCATATTTTCAAATATGCACGATTGCGCTAATTGTTAATTTGGTGCGTTCAAGATCCAGAGCAGCTCATTCGCGACCAGAGAGAGTATCTGAGCGCCAACAGCTTTAGGCTGCCGAATTGCAAGCCGTTCAAATGCGCAAGGAAAGCCGATTGCTTGGAAATTGCACGAAACAACTCAGGTGTGCTTATATTGAACATATTCTATATTTTGTACGGAAGGGTACGTAGCTACGCAGAAGTGCCTGTCAAGCTGACTACCAGAGCTGGCCTGTGCCTACAGGAACTTTACCGGTGCCCTACGTCAACCATCTTTGCCAGATATTGCACTAAAGCTACTCGAGTAGTTATGCACGTGTAAATATTTGGCACCAAAGAACATTTGTAAAGCGTGGTCCAGTTACGCATAATTATGTGCATCCTATGAAACCAATTTCTGTTGGGCCGTATTAACCTCGAAGCCAGGTTTCGTGTGCAATCTGTGAAATGCCCCATATGCTAGCTTGGGAGCGCAGAGCCTGCGCGGTTGAAAACACCTTATATGCGCGCATCGCACCCGCACCTTCTGGCTGAGTCTCTATATGTAGGGTATGATATGTTTCCGAGGAATCATGCTCAAAACGAGGGATAATGAGGCTTCCAGTCGGCGCTGTGATTGAACGCTATCGAGTTTAAGCCCAGAGCTATGCGATCGACATCGTGGACGGCCGCAGCTGCGTCATCCCCCACCAGCGCCTTGCATGCGCAATTTGATATCACGATCATGCCTACAAAAAGGGAGAGCTTACGAAGGCCCAAGTGGTTTCTATTGACACTCCTAGCTCTGAAGATCACCTGTCCCTTTGCTGAAGCGGCAGATAAGCTCCAGCCCCGGAGTCCAGTCCCTACATTGACACCAGGCTCCGATGGTATCTCTGGATCAGGCATGAACGACAGGCAGACAGGGCAATATTCCGGGAATTTCGGTGTGAAAGATGCTCCCTCGTCTGGAATGGACACGGCGAGATTTGGCACTCCGGGTTCTGGGTTGGAGACGGTTAGGAACCGCAAGACTACGACCTACCTGGCACAACCGAATGATCCAGATACAGAGTCGGATAACACCGAGTATGATTTCGACAGTATTCCCGAGCCGTTGCTTATGAGAATATACACTTCTGGGCTTCCCGAAGATGCCATGATGGATCTCTTGCGGGTCGCTGCCGGGAGTACTACTCCGCAGGGGAACAATCGAAGGCAAAATTATGGTGCAAGAACTCCAGATCTGTCGACACTTGACCTAGATGCCAGCAAAATTCCTTACACTGGTAGTGCAGCAAACACAGAGCCAGACGAATTCCTATTCCCGGTGTCCAACAAAGCAACAGATCTAGCCAATAGCTTCACCAAACAATTGGCCTCTGGGATCTCGGCGCTCTCGGGTCCAAGCAAGGACTCAGCACCACTGCTAAATACTGTTAAAAGCCTGTTTAGCACTCTCGGCCTCAGATACCCAGAACCTAGGAAGACCATATTGGGTGATCATCGTCAACTAATTTTCCCCGATTCGTCAACGGCGTCTTTTGATGCGGCAAATTCGGTCGTGCCGCTAATCCCCCAGGACGAATCTTCCGCACAGTACAAGCAGGGATTTGTGATTACTCCCAGTGGTATTTCTAGTGCTACTCTGAAGCTGAATGCAATCGTCGATCCTCATAAGGACTTGATCGTCGCTGCCCAGTATGAATATCTGGTTCAGAAAGCGAGCAAGTGGGCCCTAATAAACGGCGTCCTCTTCTTAGCCGGTACCGATTACTTTGTTTATGTCTGTCAGTCACCCGGGCAAAAGTCAGGGTTCCAGCTGGGGCTTTGGACCAAGTTCAACCAGGTATCAGAGAGTTGTCCCCCCAAAACAAAGTTTTACTACAGTGGTTGGGACCGAGTCAAGTCGACAAAGAGGCTGGGCACACCGGCGGCAGAAGCCGGAGAGCTTCGATTCAACGCAGGGGTTGCAGTTACCGGGAAAAAGGACCCTTTGGCTCTCAACAACCGAGGATTCTTCGCATCTCTGTATCCGACAAAAAATTGGCAGATCCTTTGGGACACTCGACGTTCGGATGGGGATAGCGGGAAGGTCTTGTCAAAACTCCCACTATATCAACAGATGACGACACTTCCCGCATACAAAACGGGAGAACCGTCAGTGGTTGGCGCCAATGAAGACTCACCGTTTTGGTTATCAATTGGGAACGTGCCTCGGACTGGGAATCCAATAGAGAAGGGCTGGACCATAAAAGATGTCATAAACGGGAGTCCGATACAACTGCAAAGTGAGTTATGATGACCGATTCCATCGGCTGCGTATTACTAGTACTGGGTATTTCCATTCCCTGTGATAGTCTACTTGTTGCACACCTGCATGGGCCTTATTGACTTGCTTGACTATCTCCAGGCTTCGACCCCCAATCATATCCAGTACCCTGGTACGTGTCTGTAGTTCCCCAAATCGAGGTAAAAGTGGTCAGAATGCCTTTATATCAAGCTATCGCAAACCACTACTCTATATATTTGAAGCTTGGTCCGTATCAATTATAAATAACAAGGAAATTGAATATAGGTTTTTGACCCGAGTGGAGCCCTATACCGATCCGTTCGGGACTGCCCGAGACCAAGTCAGCCCTGGGACGGATGTTGTAGTAGCCAGCATGGATGCACAAAAGATCCCTGGAGTTTGGTGGTTTAACAAGCACGATAGTAAACTCTACCTCTATGGAACCCAGTACCCAAAGTTCATGTACACCTGCAGGTCAAGTGGTGCGTTTCTTCGTGTTGGAACGGAAGGCATGGCTGCGGCGGAGTGCAAGAATGATGGAGAGAACGAGTGAGTTTGCACCCTGGTCTAGGACTTGGGTTAGTGCGGTAAAGCTTGCTAACCCCGCGCACAAAACGCTACTAGTTTTGTACACCCAATTCATCCGAAATTTGGACCTGGCATCCGCGACAAATCTATGATTAGTGTACAGCTAGGTTCGGGTGTCAAGTGGGTCGAACCAGATGAGAAATGGGGTGAGCCAGGTTTTGCATACTCTGCCTCTGGGGAACCGCAAGTGGGTAGATTAGTAACACTGCCAGAGAAAGCCGATGGGAAAAGGGTAGTGGAATCATTAGATATCGAGGCGTTTGTTGTCAATGTTCCGTCGGGTTTATATCAACAATTTGGCTAGACTATAGTACTGGTGGCGTGGGTTTAGATACAGCGGATGACGTATTCTGGCAATTAACGATATCCTGGTTGGCTATATAGATTTTTAGTAGATGTCCTGGATTGTCAGGTAAACTATATATGTAGGTGTAAGCTATTAGCTTACTATCGGTAATTGAACGACATATGCGTAGCTAGACATATCAAATAGTCTTCTAGTCTCACCCTCCCCGGACCTCCGGTTACCACCTGGGTACTTTGATATCACTAGCTTACATATATAGGATAGTTTGCTGAAATAACTGTGTGGAATCGATCTGGAGCTATAGATGCGTATATATATATATACCTAAGTAGGTACATACCAGCTGTACCAGTTAGCAAGTAGGCGGTCGAGGGAAGATGTTTGTGACAATTGTGCGTTGGGAATTGTTGGATTTTGGGCACCGAATACGGACTGTGTTTGCGAACACAAACCTTCCGTTTTAGCTGGTCTTGACGGAGGGCTCCAGCCCCAATTGTCTGTTTACAGTTAGATCGCTTTCCACACAAACGAGCAGGCAACCCAAGCAAAATTGCTGAATCTTCAAAGCTCAACAACTCGATTCATATCACCGACATCGTCGACGCCCAGAACCACTCCCCCGACATCACTACCGCCCTCGAACTTCCCGTACGGACTCCCGCCACCTTACTTCGCAGCTTAATTCCACCTAGCGAACGTCAAATTCCGTGGAAACTAATACGATATTTGTCAAATAGTCAACACAACCGCAATCATGCCTGGAGTTTCAGTTCGCGATGTATGTCATAATCAACCTTGGAGATTCAGTGGCATCCCCGGTCTGCTGGGGAAGGGGGCGGATCCGATAAGCCCGATAGCTGAACGGGGACCCGGTGGAATATACGTGCTGATGGATCGGGTGGGATATCTAGGTTCCCGCTCAGGAATTCATTGAGGCCTACGCCGCCTTCTTGAAGAGGCAGGGCAAGCTGCCGGTTCCTGGTACGATATATAGATCCTGCTTTCAGTTGAAACTCTGGATATAAAAGCTCCGGGCATATGAAAGGGCTTGAATCGGTAGCTAATAGGATCAACAGGCTGGGTCGATACCGTCAAGACCGGCAACATGAAGGAGCTGCCACCTCAATCCATCGATTGGTACTACGTCCGTGCCGCTGCCGTTGCACGTCACATCTACCTCCGCAAAGCTGTCGGTGTCGGCCGATTAAGAAAGGTTCACGGCGCCACCAAGAACAGGGGATCGCGTCCAAGCCACCACGTTGATGCTTCGGGAAGCGTTGACAGGAAGGTCCTGCAGTCTCTCGAGAAGATTGGCGTTGTTGAGATCAACGAGAAGGGTGGCCGGAGCATAAGCCAGACTGGACGGAGAGATTTGGACCGTATGTCGATTCTTATATTGCGAACTAGGTCTGAAAGCGTGCTAATTCACACCAACTATAGGTATCGCCCAGACCACGATCGAGACCGAGGAAGACGAGGAGTAAAAGCACTTGTCGACCTTTTGTTTGTCCTCTAGCTCCCTGTCTAATACCCGTACATCTCGAATTCGACTCTCCCGATCCTGCACCGGACGTTTTATCACCTCCCTACCTCGACCTTACAAAGCTTTCTCTGAGATGGGTGTCGTCATGGAAATGGCCTAATTTTTGTAAACGACCTACACAGCTCTTCTTACGAAGGGAGAATGCCACCTTTATCGTCTCATTTTCACATATTCATTCGGCGTATAATGGGTTTCTTCTCTGTTGTTCCCTGTAATATCGATGCTCGGACGCTTTTTTTCTTCATGAATATACATTTTCCTGACGCCCACATCATAGAGATGGATGGCGATATCCGACGATGTACAGGTATAGAACGCTTACGTGCAGGCTCACAGCGCCGGACGATGCCGTAAACATCCCGTAGAATGGAACTGTCGGGCTGCCACCGCAGGAAAAGTGACAATGCGGCCATAGGCTGAAAGTGGAGGGGGGCACCGATGCAGCTTGATTTCCAAGTCCTGTGACGTCACCTCGCCAACACATTTTTGGGTTCTACAGGTGTCTGGCGCTGAAAACAATCCGTGCCATGAGATGACTCCATCGCGACAAAACATCTTTGAATCTTAAATATCGCTGAAGTAGTGTCCATTATCAACAAAACTACAGACTACGTTTAACACAAGTTCTCATTAACATGGCGACTGCACCTCTAGTATCGATCAAGAATGTCAAAGCTTCCCATATCCCCCCAGATGGAGAAGCCTCGATGATCCCTCTCAAATGTGGCACTCTGACACTGGAGGAGCCGCTCGGTTTGCTTCCTACGGAAGCAAGACTCTTCCTTACGGTTACACCATCATCCTCTTCTAGCACCTCGTCTTCTAGGGATACAACGCCTCTGGTTATCCCGATTCACCCTGACCACTTCGTCGGAAGCAAGGAAGGTCTTTGTCAGGTTTTTCGCTTCGAAATCAGCGATGAAGTAGGCGCTATTGAAATTGCCTTTCCGGAGGATATTCCCGAAGAGGATGCGTTGAACTTTGAGAAGGTTATGGTACACAATGGCTTCTTAAAGACTGGGCTTGTGGCAGATGCTGATGAGTACGCTTGAGGTCCTCCCCGTAGATCCAAGGTGGCTACTGACCTGCATAAACAATAGTCTTGCGAAAAAAATCGCCGCAACGGCAACCAGCGTCGCAGCTTATCTGAGAGGGAAGACAGATGAGAGGAATGAAAAGGCTGTGCCGAGCAATGCGGATCAGGAGTTCTCCGACATAACCAAGGAGATAATTGGGGGTGTTGAGGATGGAACTGAAAATTTGGCAGAGGGGTCTGCTAACGTAGGCAGAGCAATTTCGGTAAGAACGAGGGCTATTTTGCATCCGAGCTCAATAGAATGGTGTCTAATCGTTGGTGTATAGGACGCTGTGTATAACGCCGGTGCTTGGGTTGGAGAAAAGACTGGGTTCAAGGGCGGTGCAACCGACAACTCGTCTCCAGCATCGCCGTCCGCCGGCCAGCAGAAGTCGCTCCCTCGGGAGACTCTCGACCAAACTTTGGAAGCTGGTGCAATCATTGGTCGCCAGATCGGCAACGGGATCACAACTGTGGGATCTGAGATTGGGGAGTCGGCCTCAAAGGTTGCAGAACACGACTATGGTAACGATGCGAAGAAGCTGGCAGACTCGACGAGACAGACTGGTGCTAATATTGGGAATGTGGCAAAAGACGTGGTCGTGGGTACTAGCGTGGCTATAAATGCTGCAACAGCAGGAGTTGGTGCAACAAAAGATGATAGAAAGGCGACAGATAGCTCGGCCTAGCTATATGCTAGTATGATACTCATTGGAGAGAACAAGCCTTGGTGTCCGCTTTATGGATTACGTATAATAACTTTCTACCTAAGGGTTTACTTGTAACAGGACCAGCTACTAGATTTATGGTTCTGGGCTGATGATGTTTATAATGTTCACTATTGAGCTGCGCATCCGCATATCCCGTGCTTTGGGCACAATATTCGTCGGGAAGAGCCCCGCGTAGAACCAGCTATGCATGCTCATTGTTAATGCGTGCATGAATCGCTGTGTCCGTATGCGTGCTGTCTATACTAGCTATGGTTTCCACACATGTTGTTTCAGCCATTACCTGGTAGATTCCTATATGACTTTATGATCAGAATCTGATATAATATATGAGGCAACGTGGCCGAGTGGTCTAAGGCGCTGTGTTCAGGTAAACCGTTCTGATTGGACGATTTCAGTATCGCAGTGGGAAACCGCAAGGGTTCGAATCCCTTCGTTGTCAACAATCTTTTTTTTTTTCGTTCTTTCGTCTTCTGAGATGCTTTTTGGGTGCTAGTGCGTTGTCGACGGGTTTGGGTTGTTCGGCAACTGCTCTATTATTTTGGCTTGTGGTATTAGGAACGCCAAATGTAGGCGAGGAGATGTGCCCTATCCGCGCTCGATTCAACTGTGAACTACACGGTATAATTTTACATTCGATATTTCTGACGGGCTACTACTTGATACTTGTTTTTTAATGTTGTTTTCTATTTTCCATACCCTCGAGCTCGTTGGCTGCAGGAGTTCGTCACAGGTATGCGACACAGGAGCGCACATCTGCTGGAAGATGGAATCAAATCATAATCAACTCCGCTGTACCTCACAGTTGATATACAATATTGCCCTAGAGTATATTCAGAGTTTGAAGCATACTACTTCCTATCACCCAACCGAAGGTCGTGCTCGGACTGCTGGGACGCACACTTACAATGTAAATATTATACATCACGTCGGCGGCTGTTTATCTTGACGTCGGAGGCTTCGGCATTCGGTACTAGGTCAACGCTGCAACGTCGCAACCACGCTGCCGAAACTTGCCAGGCCTCCCACTCTCGATCCGGTACGCTCCCACGCCACACGTCAACCGGAATCGTACGGCATGCTGTCATCGATATCTCGACTTCCATCTTGCGTATAAAGGCTCTCCAGTTGGCACGTTTAGCTGGGCCTTTCGTATCATCAGTGTCGCTCCCAAAAGTCAAGCACAATGAAGGCTGTTGGTAAGTCTATTGGCTTAATTCTAGTATCATGATTAGCTCCACTTCTCTAACGCTAAGCTCAAACCACGTCACAGGCATCAAAGGCGAGGTTGGCCCCGCGACTGCACTTTTTATCGATGATATCCCTGAGCCAGCTGTCTCAAAAGGGGAGGTTTTGGTAAAAATCAATGCCTTTGGGCTCAATCGGATGGACCTCATCCAGCGGGAGGGGCACTATCCATTGCCACCACAGGCCCCCAAAACGCTTGGCGTCGAGTTCTCCGGCGTCATCGAAAAGACTTATGGCGCCGCGTCGGGCATCGACTCTTTCAAGGTCGGAGATGAGGTCTTCGGGCTCGCCTATGGTGGGGCTTATGCAGAGAAAATCGTTGTGTCCACGGAAATGATCATACACAAGCCGGCCAAGATGAGCTTTGAGGAGGCTGCGGGGATCCCTGAAGCATGGATTACGGCTACTCAGGCCGTCTTTCTCGTCGGATGCTTCAAGAAGGGCGATCGGGTTCTGCTTCATGCGGGGGCAAGCGCCGTCTCCCTTGCCGCCATACAATTGGCGAGAAACGCCGGCGCGGCGGAGGTATTCGTGACAGCTGGATCGCAGGAGAAGATTGACTTGTGTGTGAACGAGCTTGGCGCAGCGGCCGGGTTCAATTACAAGACGCAAGATTTTGCAGAAGAGGTATTGAAGGCCACAGGCGGTAAAGGGGTTGACCTCATTGTGGATTTCGTCGTTGGGCAAGGGTACCTGGAGAAAGATATCAGAGCTGCAGCGGTTGATTGCAAGATTGTGCTTTTAGGCCTAATGGGGGGAATTGAGACCCAGGGACCGATTGATTCAGGATCAATCTTAAGGAAAAGAATTCGGATCGAGGGGTCATCGCTGCGCAGTCGGTCGCTGGACTACCAGAAGGCGCTTCGGGATAGACTCGTGCAGGAGGCGATGCCGCGGTTCGAGGAGGATAGCTTCAAGCTTTTTATCGAGAAGGTCTTCTCCTGGAAAGATGTATGGTTGTAGTCCCTTGCATCTACGTGGAACGCCGAACTAACTTGGATTTCTAGGTGGTTCAAGCGCACCAGCTGTTGGAATCCAACCACCCCCTTCCTCCTAGATTTCAGGTTTAAATCTTGAACATGAGGCTCACGTTCTTTTATAGGGAAAATTATTTGTTTAGTTGATTAGGCCGGATCAAGGTGATCTAATAGTTAGATCAACCCTAACATAGTATACGGTAGTAACGGCCTTCATCGGCTTACACTTCATATGTATCATATATATTGAAATTATACTAGATTTGTACAGTAAATGAGTGCTTCGTGATCGGGCATAATACTAGCGTTGGTCTGGCCAGTACCAAGGAATAGGATAGCCATAGGCAACCTCTGTTGAATATAGACCATACCACCAGATTCCAGTCGTTACTTCCTTCCACACGCAGCCATCGCACCCCGTATCGAGCTTCTCAAGTCGACTTTTCACATCCGTCATTAGTTTGACTAGTTTTACCACCTACTGACGTGATGCCGGGATCAATATTAGCCTGCAATCGAGGTCCACCACTCTAGATCTATGCCTGTCAGGTCTATGTAAGTACCTAGTTACAGGTAACCTATACGTGCGAATTGCACAGGAGCTCGAGACGACTATCCTTCAAATGGTTAATCTTCAGGCTGGCCATGGCCATTTAGGTATATTGTTCCTGTACAGCTATAACTTATCAAACCCATGGTCTGCCTTGACTAGAAACCACAAAAGATCTTTCAAGCACAGACACCAGCTATAGACAGCATGCAGCACATCAATGCCAGCAGCAAAAATAGTAGTCACACTCATAAAGCTACAGATTGGACCGAGGACAGCGAGTGACCGTATGAAACGGATGTACAGCGGGACTTGACGTCTCTATGGCCTCACTAATTACAGGGTAGTCGTTGGAACATCTCCTTAGTTGCGTACGTACATTGCGTACGTGCACTTCTAAGGATGGAACCCAAAATAGCTATAGCAAATCATGACCCTATTAGTCGTCATTGCGATAAAGGGCAAATAGCCTAACCTTCGAATTCACAGCACCTCCCCCGCGGTAAACTTCGGATGAAACGGCCTTGTACTGCCGATTTGCTTCAAACCGGAAGTTAAAGTTTAAAGATCCTCCGGGTCCGGGGTTCTTTCTCCACACACATCGCGAATCACATCGTCGACCCAAGGGTTCGATTCTGCGACCTCCTTCCAAACAATGTTACCCTCGCTGGGACGATCATAATCCAGATCCCATACATCCTCCCGTAGCTTCCACAATCTCATGCCAAACTTCTTCAAGTCCTTGTCCTCGGAGTATAACGACTTCCAGACGGTGACCTTGCGCCCACAAATTAGGCTCAGCAGCAATCTTGCACACCAGTGGTCAGATTCGACCTTTTTGAGCCCCTTCGCGAGGCTTTCGGATCTGTCCTCAGCTTCGGTGAGGAGTCTTTGTATGTTGGAGACGCTGTAAACTCCAGGGTATTCGTCGAGGACCGGGAGAAGCTCTTCGAGATGCTTAATCACTTCTTTATTTTTCTCGATAGCAGCGTTCAGCATCTCGATTTGGGGGACGATGTCTTGCTTGAGAATTTGTCGGAAGTCATCAAGCTGTTCTGTAAGCATATTTAAATCTTTGAGCTTTGGGTCCCCTATCTTATGGTTAGAGAAGCCTTTATTCATAGTCCCGGGTATTACGACGGGAGACACCCTGACTGCCATAGCAAGGTGGTGTACCTGTACACTGGTGAGGATATTGATACAAACCAGGTTTTGATACTCTCGATAGCTCCCGCAGAGCAAGCTAGATGAACCGCAAAGGGACTCCGATGTAGCGTTGGCGAGTGTTAGACAAGCAGAAGGGTAATATTGATATCCCAGGATGTGCTATGTGGATGAGTTCGAATGCTGAAAGCTGAGGAAGGTGTAGATGTGTACTAGGATAGAAGTGTCTCTTCCCACCAAGCTTTTGTCCGCAGCTACACTCTGACATAACGTGATGCGACTGTAGTGAGGGAGCTATAGACGAAATTGCCTCTCCGAAACGGACTTTCTTTCAAGCAGCCATTTGAGCTTTATCTGTATGTCTGGGTTATTGCTAAGGCTTGATTGTGGCATACCAAAACACAATGTGGTTGCTACAATCAATCTTTCATAGCGGGAGGAGCACCGGAGACGGATAGACCATGGGAACTGAAGACCATAGTAAACCCTCCAAAACTGGATTTAGGATATGTATGCTGCACAGGGGGTACAGTTACGAGACTAACAAATAAGATATTTCTCTCAAAATCCCAAAGAGTATGGCAATGGTTTCTAATATACGCTGTATATATTATATCAATATGTTCCAAGGACGTGAGGTCTGGATGTCGATCAGGGAGGCCGTTGTACTTAGCGTAGGGATAGCGAGGCGTTACGCATACAGGCCTTGACGTAAGCCTAAACCAGACGGTTACTGGTCATCGTATAGGTCTAGAGGGTACTACCCGATCAGTGGAAACATACAAAATTCAGGCGTAGGCTAGAGTGCTATACGATAGGCTCAGATTAAAACCGATGTATGGTATCGATCTATGTGTACGTATATTATATATCCTGGCTCGGCCATGTTTGAGATACTAATGCCCCTATACTGTGCCGACAAAGGCACTTACTACGACTAGTGCTGTTGGGTTCAATATTTGATCCTAGTATTTCTCTCCACTCGAGCACTCCAGAAGCGATGGGGTGCCCGTTTACCTCTGCAGTAGTGTCGGGGCGGACGGAGCATAGCCGGGAGAATATGAAAGCTATTGACATAGTACTATCGGTAGACGCGTGCAAAATATTTGGGCCTATATGTGGTATGAATCTCCAATTAGAAACGGCTTGCATCGAACGCTGTCAGTTCGGTTTTAGACGGAAATGCGGTATATTCAAGACACCGGTGTCGACAGGATTACCGGGAGCCCTGAAATCGACCACTTGCCTAGTGAACAATTACCTAGGTAGACAGGCGAATAATTTTTGAAGATAGGCGGCCATAATAAACAATTAGTAGGTCACTGAACAAGGCAGTTGTTGTATATAAAGACAGACTACCTATCAATAAACCTCCCCTCGAGAAACAACCCCACAGCCCTAAAGTATACATACTTGCCACATATCCGCCTGCCCAGCTCGCTGACAGCAACATACTTACTTGCTTATCCTCACAGCATTTCTCCTCTCCTGGACCTTCCAACCCCACGACACCCTCTCTCTTACATATAAATCCCTTTCACCATCATCTTCACCCCCACCCCCTCCACTCGAGCAAGGCAGTTGACCCCTGCCCTACAGAACCGATCTTGGGCATTGAACAGACAGGTGCGTCCCCTTCCTCTCGCCTAAAGACTTCGTCTCGACTCTTCGCCCTCGGATGAATTCGATTGGATGCTGATGGTCAAGTGAGTATACAGACGTTTTATGTGCTGATTGTTTTCGCGCACCGTCCCAAATAACTACAGAGGTCGGATAGCCTTGGGTTATTGGCCGTTCTGTGCTCCTACTTGAAAGCATGGGGGTAAGTTGTTTCCAGAAACCATCTTACCGTTGGCAATGTGTCCGGTCCCTTCGAAAGTGTTCTTTCAATAG
Organism: Drechslerella stenobrocha 248; assembly: GCA_000525045.1. NCBI lineage: Eukaryota > Fungi > Ascomycota > Orbiliomycetes > Orbiliales > Orbiliaceae > Drechslerella > Drechslerella stenobrocha. The sequence goes on along the minus strand of KI966457.1, from coordinate 99,975 downwards.
CTCCTGCGTAATGCTAACACGACTCTCTGCTAAGGCTGCTCGACTAAATCTGCTCGCAGTGCCCCAGGCAGGCCAGCAGTCAGAGCAACCTTTACGCCTCCCATTCCGACCATCAAAACATCCCCTACCAAGCTTGCCACCTATTCCACCAGTCAAGCCTGGCGGAGATCCAATCTCAAACTTGGGATTTCTCTGGGTTAATGAGGAAGAAAGTCACAAGGTTGCCAAACTTCTCTATATTCCCTTGATCCGTGGTCTAAAGCAGATATGCCCAGAGGTAGATTGGGGAAAGCTCAAACAGTGGACCAATCATTACAAGTTGCGACGTAGAACCCGTGACTACAAGTCATATCTTCGAAGGGAGGATGTCGAGTCTTTCATTGACTTTATGCTTAAATTTCATCCAGTCAATACGCTAGGAGATAGGGCACCCGTTTTGAACGAGGTCCAGCTGGAGACAGAGTTGGCCAATTACTTCAAGAAATGGGATCTCCTCCTTGCGAAGGAGCGCCTGAGAAGAGAAACAGGTTTCTCTGCCATAAACACACCGCCCACCGCCAGTTCAGATGCAACATCGCCAGGCTCAGAACTACTCAGCACCAGCGCCTTTGGATGCAAGCCATCCTCTCCAACCGCTAGCCAGGGCGCCCAAGACGACTTCCGGGCTTCCTCGACGGATATTTCAAAGAAAATGCGACTGGAAATACCAGAGAAACGTCGCCTTCTTATTGGAAGAATTTCGAACGAGGCAATAGAGCGAGTAACACGAGCAATGATTGCTATACACAACATGAACTCTGAGGATACACCTAAGGATGGGGATGCTCCCAATTCAGCGGGCCGAAGAGCTACATTTGCTAATGTCATAACGCCGCTCTTGAAACTGAAAGCTGCATCTGAAGGGAATCTGAAAAGTCTGAAGAATAATGACAACCCTCCCAAAGCAATTGAAACAACCGCCAACACTGAGGGGCAGCCACATCCCGAATCCCCTTGCTCTCATTCACCGGAAGGTGGTGTTTCACTCCGTGGCAAGAGTTCTTCTCTACCACGAAAAGAGAGAGATGCAATGAGGGCTTACCTAATAGCCCGCGAAGAAAGCACAGTAAATGATGCCAATAATGACACGCCTCAGCATATAACCCGACACCATGCTGTGGATGAAAGCCAACTGGCCTCAACTGGTACTACAACTCACCCCCGAGCTGCATCAGCCCAGCAATTACGCAGCGGGCCTGAAACCATAGCATCTGGCATTTCGGTTACAGATCCAAATACCAGAAATTTCGCAAAATTAGCCTCCATGACCTTAGGCCGATCAAGCCACCAATCCCGCAGTATCTGGCAACCAACCCCTGTCTCGCCTCGTACCAAAGCTAAACTCTACGACATGCACGACTACCCAGAATACAACAGTATGCAGAGTATTCTGCACTCGAATTCAGGGTCAAATCCCAAACTACAACATCGTATTCCTCCTTCTGCTCAGCTAACTCCCGCTGATCTGTTGAAATCTTTAATGGACAATGCTACACCAATCGGGCCAGACACTACACCACACCTCGCTATGTTTGCTGAGCAGCGCCGCGAAAAGGAGAGAAAAGAACAAGACGCCTTGATGAGACAACTAAACATCAAGGATGCTTGAGATATTTCCAATGTTTCCCTCCAGATCTTCTGTTCGACTTAAAAAACCTCACAGCTTTCTTCACACAATCAGCCTCTACAACGGTTAGAGTCAATTATGATCCTTCATCTTGGAATTACCATTAACCATCAATTACATTTTGGGTGCTTCTACATTCAAGCACACACTGATTTCCTCGTTGTCAGTGTTTTTGTTTCACCTTTGTTCCGCGGGATCCGGAAAATTATTCTGACCCTTTCTTCTTCCCTTTCTAGTTTCTTACTTTGTCTCCTAAACTTCTATCCTGCCTTGTCTTGATAGCAGGGGTCATCTGTCTCTATTCAAAGTAGGGCACACAATCTCTCTTTTGGTTTTTTAACCTGCCAGTCGTTTTATCTACTATGCATCTTCATTATCATTCGCTTTACCGTTGTGGGTTCTCGCTGCACAGATAACATGGAGACATCTTCTTACAGATACAATTTGTGATCTTATTTCACAAAAAGATACTTCTCGGAGCAAGTACAGGCGGATCTCACCAAGGATATATTGTTGATATATCTTTTATTCTTTCCTTTCCCATGATAGTATACCGCAGCTAGGGAACATCAGAACCATTTTTTAATTTCAGTTCTTCATCAGCAATGCCGTGTTTCGTTTTATATAAGTATCTTTCTGTTATCTAGCACGCTTAAATGTATTATTATTTATAGACTCAGTATCCGGCACCCTCTAGCTATAACGGATTTACTTGTTCATGTGCCCTCTATTGTCATTACATGTGCATTTGTTATACAGGTCAGCCTTGCCCCGTTTTGCTAGTTCCGACTTGCGACTTCAGCGGTGACTTCAGCGGCTGATCAGCACAGACAGGGCGGTGCACGGTTGACCGGTACCGCGGTTCCGAGATTGCGCGGATGCGACGCGACGCTCGGCCCGACACCGCATACCTGCCTAAAAGCTTATTTAGTGCAACTGAAACACCGCTTTGACACCACACATAGACGTATCACCCGCAGTAGAAAATTATCATGAACGGATTGACATATAAATTCTACCAAGTGAGCGGGAAGTGGAGATGTGCGTGTTTCTGTAGCTGTTCTCTGTCGCATGCCTGGTAAAACACCCGCGCGCACTTAAATAAAAATATGTTACAATAAGAATGCATCAGCTAGTGTGGTCAAAGTTAGCCAATGCGTCACCCAGTTGATCAGTCGCGATTGATTGACAATCTTTCTTACCCTAAACCTATATAGTTCAATACAACACATCACCGTGTTGCATTTTGTCTCTATACCGATGTCAAACAAAAAAGGCCATGGTATTTGAATTAACGGGTGTTATGTTGCCAATACTATAGTCCGATTTGGTTTTGGGTCCCAGGCCCGTGCTAGGACATATAGAGACCTTCGGGAAAGATAGGCCGTTTAAAGCTATAGTGCTATCAACTTCTCAACCGTTGGCGCAGATAACACCCAAAATTATATATATATGCCACGCACGCAGAATACTAAACACAAGTGTATAAAAGAGACCCCTGCAGGTATAGGGTTCGGTGCAATTGCTATCGCTGCAGGCATGCGATTACAGACGTTGTGTAACAGTGTCGTATTCTAGAAGGCTCTCGCCGTTATACAGCGCTTAGACCACGCAGGTTCTAAAGACTTTGTTGATACGGACACTGACAGCGCACCGCTGTATACTGTTGAACAGGGCCAGGAAATGGACAGGCCTTATGACCCACGCTGTGTAACGGTATCATGCTGTCATGGGCTATATGCAGTTGCACGGTGGGCGATCATCGATCATGAGACAATGGTGTGGGCTCCAGCGGCTAGTACTCGTCCGGTGCATTTGTGCGATCACTCCCAAGTCCGCGCCATCGGTAACTCACTATTACAAATACCCTTTAGTTATGAGCAAGAGCTATGGGAAAAAGCGTAGGCGTACGAGGGCCTTGGCTTAGGAATCCCCAGCTGCACGGGGAAACATAATTTGGTTTGGTGGCGCTGATGTGGACGTCATATGTGCGTATTTTGTCCTACACTGAGCAACTGGGCACGAACCTTTGAGCCATTCCTTGTGTACTAGTGCCCATGGGGATATGTGCCCAGCCGTACGAGCTACTTCTCGGTACATACAGTCTTCCAGAGTAGCCAGCGCTTTCTCTCTCTCCTTCTGAGATGGAAGCAGTGCAATGGTTATGGGCAGCAAAAATGTGTTGTGCGACAAAATAACACAGCTGTTCTGACCAAACTGGCCATCACATCCCCATCGACTCTACTTTGATGCTTGGTAAATGCCGTCTCCATCGGCCTCCCTGTGTGCCCTCTGGCACCCGAAACAATGAACCAACCAGCAGCAAAGAAGCGCGTAAACGACAAGGCCAAAGACAAGGCCTCCAAGAAGCCCTACCACATCAAGCGCGCTGACCTCGACCTAGATGGCTACCAGCTGCAGCAAGAGCAAAAGTCGACACGCCTTCTGCTCTCCCGCGCATCGCATGCGCTGGTCCGCTCCTGGCAGTTCCATGCGTACCTCGTGCTACAAGCTCTCGCGGCGTGGTTCAAGCTCGGTCAGGTATTCTTTTGCGTCGGGATTCTATGGATGATGTATGCCAACACGGGGCGGAGGAAGGAAGGCGAGATGAGCAGTTGGAGCGTGTTCAACAAGGGGTTTGAAGCGTATGTTCTTGCTATGAACTGGTGAAGCAATGCGAGGGGCCGTGCTAACATGTTGGAATCCCGTATAGCATTGAAGGGTCTACAGATATGGAGGCCGTGGAGAGAGAAATTCGGTCCCGGGGGTTGATATAGCCTTCGAATTCTTGACATATGGTCGGCCACGCCATGCTAGCTACTAAGCTTCAGAGCATTCGACGCCCAAGTTATATACGATAGGCCAGTGTTTAATTTCTAACTAATACTACATGATATGCTGTACGAGCTTTCCAGCGGTAGTCATTTGTCTCGCGCGGTCGTCAAAAGACCAGCGCGCGGCTCTCGTCGTTGTGCACGGAGCCGCACGCACCTGAGAAAAGTCCGCCAAGCCGCCCAACTCCACCCATCGCCGAGACGCCCAACCGCAACAACAACGTCAAGCAAAGGTCAACGTCGTCCGTCTACGCGTTCGACCCCGCAAAGCTCCACACGTACGTACACCAACCGACAGTCATGGCGTCAAATAACCAATACAGGAGCCGCCCGGACAGGTACGACGAGAACCCCAAGCGATCACGCTCGAGATCACCTCCGTGGAGAGAACGCGAGCGACGACGCGGCGGAAACGACCGTGACCGCGATGGACCGCCTAGGCGGGATCGCCGTGACAGGGGCAGGTCTGAACGCGAGGGTGGCTGGGACAATGGCGGCGGCGGCAGCGATGCACGGGAGCGGCGAGAGCAGGATTCGTTCGCGAAGGAGCAGACACGGCGGAACGCGCTACAGGAGGAAGAGCAGATGCGGGAATGGGTATCTCAGGAGGATATATTTGTCCTGAAACAGGCCAAAAAGAAGGCTGAGATCCGTGTGAAGGAAGGGAGGGCGAAGGCGATAGACTTCCTGGCGGTTAACCTCCGGGTTATCGATCGAGATCGCAACCCGTTAGATGACGAGATTGATGACGCGGACTTGGACATTGTGGATCCGGATGGTGTCTTTGAGGGGCTCAGCGAGGCAGAGCTGGAAAATCTGGAGAAGGATATTGATGCCTACTTGGAACTGGAGACGAATAGAGACAACAAGGAGTATTGGACAGTGAGTGCATTTCAGAAGATGCCCGTTTCTGCCTTGATATATCGCATGAATAGGATGTTGACCAAAAGCGATATTTTTAGACAATGAAGGTCATCTGTCAAGACAGGCAGCGGAAATCCAAGGCAGCAGCGCCCGAGGGCCGCGCCGTGAGTTCCGTCGCTACTGATATCGATAAACTCTTGTCCTCCAAGTCACTTGGGGAACTGGAAACACTGGGGGAGCAAATCGTTCGCAAGTTGCGCTCCAATGAGCCGATTGATGTCGACTACTGGGAGCAGCTGTTGCGGAGCCTGTTGGTGTGGAAGGCAAAAGCAAAGCTGAAAAATGTTTACCAATCGGTTATTGACAGTAGACTGGATATTTTGCGAAAGCAACAGCGAGATGAAGCGGAAAACATCAAGCGAAAGTTGGAAGTCGTCCTTGCTGGACCCCTGCCGGTGATGGAGGCGAACGACGAGGAGGACAGTGAAAACACGGCAAAAACCGAGCCGCTCGCAGCTAAGCCTCCCAAGGAGAGAAAGCCGATCAACTATTCAAGGGACATGGATCCTGAGCCGCTGTTGAAGTTATCGTACGAAGATCGAGGCCTAGAGCAGATGGACGAGAGGGAGTTCCTTCGCAAGCTGGTGCGTATAACCGCTGAAGAAATTGCCACCTCGCAGCGAAGCTGCATACCCCCTGAAACTACGCATATGGCACGAGCATCACTGACAGATTTTTTTTTCATTATAGGGCGCTGAGAGGCTGAAGGTGCTGAAACTTGGATATGTACCTATCAAACGAGGGGCTGGGACCGGAGGCCGGCAGAAAGATGGACGGCAAAGGAAGTCGGCGGCCAATGACACATCCGGCGTGATATCTCGCTTTAGCTCGATACCGAACGATGACTTTTCCCAGGCAACCCGTGCCTTGTACGAGAGAGAGGTGGCAAGAGGGGTGGGTGACAATGAGGAGATTTTCGCCGGGGAGGAGGAAGTGCAGACGGCTTCAAAGCCCCAATGGGCAAACAAATATCGGCCCCGTAAGCCCCGGTATTTCAATCGGGTGCAGATGGGCTACGAGTGGAACAAGTACAATCAGACTCACTACGACCACGACAATCCGCCCCCGAAGGTCGTCCAGGGTTACAAGTTCAATATATTCTACCCTGACCTAATCGATAAAGCGAGAGCCCCGACCTACAGGATTGAGAGAGAAGGGGGGCGGAAACGTGGCCAATCGTTCGCGCCGGCAGGCGAGGACGATACCTGCTTGATAAGATTCATGGCTGGCCCGCCGTACGAAGATCTCGCATTCAGGATAGTGGACAAAGAATGGGACTATTCTGCAAAGCGAGAGAGAGGCTTCAAAAGTTCTTTTGACAAGGTAAGACTTGGTACCATTCTACCCGGATTATTTTTAGCGGGATTGAGAATCCGCACCGGGGATGTAGCGTGTGTAAAAAGCCTTTGGTTTCATCCCAAGCTCCCCGGGGCGCTATTGTCTGTGACGTTGTAGACTTGATTGCTCTATTCCCAGGGTGAGCAGGGTATATATGCGGATTGAATTTGCATGAATTTCAATTCAAGTTTGGCCTAGTGTCAGAGGACAAGGTGTACTGACTGTTGGGGCATTATACAGGGCATCCTACAACTTCACTTTCAGCTCAAGAAGGTAGGCTGGCGGCTTCTTTCTTGTCGTAAATTGGCTGTGGATTTGGCGTCGCTAACCGCGTCTTTTTTTTCGGTGTAGATTTACTATAGAAAGTAACACCAAGTACCAACAAAGGCAAGTTCCGCCCGATGCCAATTTTGGCGTTACGCCGGCGGCGGCCTTCTAGAAACGCCTCTGTTTCCTTCGATGCCTGCATTGGAACCCGCTATACTGCTGCATACCGGATTCAGCGTAGATAGATTTGGTAAATTGACGAATGAAAAAAGTGACCTGGAGGCATGCCGAATGTGATAACATTGAACAATGTTTTCTTTCTTTTTCCCTTTTTTTTTTTTTTTTTTTTTGTTGATCGGCCCGGGGGGGCTCCAGGTGGATTACGCGATGGGCATCAGACGGCGGCGCAACAGCCTCGTGGAGAGTTTCCTCTGATGGCAGAGAGCGCAGGCTAAAGGACAAAGGGCCCAGGATTGTAATTACACCCATGTAGAAGCAAACAACACCAAGCTGCAGATGATATCCCTTGCCTCTTTCGCCCGCAGCAGGCTAACAGGGCCATCGGGGAGTGTAGGTTTCTTTTTCTGGGCACCTTATCTGCGCAAGGGCAGGCAAGCAGATACCGTGAGTGAAGGAATGGGCAGCTCCGTCAGGTGGGCGACCCCCATGATGGGCCCCGACACGGTACGAAGGGCGGGGACGGGGCCAGGGCCAGGACTTCATGTCGACAGCGCTGACATGCGAATCTGAAACTACGCGAGCCTGCTCTTTGGCCGGGGTCGAGCAGAGAGGTGAAGCCCAAATTAGAATGCACGGTGGAGAGGTGCTAGCTCCGTCGACAGCAGAAGAAGCTCCACCAGGACAACTTGGAGTCCCTGTTTGTGCATCTGCAGGCTGTCCAGCAGAATCCCTGGCGGTGCATGCCGCACAACCTTGGCGGCCTCGAGCGAGGGCGTGCGAATGAAACAGTGAGGCATGCACCAGGGCCAATGGTGCCCGCCAGACGGCCTGTCGGGGAGGCCTCCCAGAATAGGTACGAGATGAAGCAGGAAAAACAAATATCGGCAAAGTGTGCAGCGGTGAGAGCACTTGCATGAGACGCAAGTCGGTGGAGGTTGTCCCGCAGTCAAAGCTCCCGCAAGCCTCAATTCGCGGACTGTCCTGGTCGTGGTCGTGGATGTGGATGTGGTCGTGGGCAGACCATGGAGTCGTATGCCTACATCTCGACAGACACCACGCCGGTGGGAGTTATAATATAAACCCTCGATGGTCTTCCCATCTCCCTCAACCATCGATCATCACGCCCACAGGCATCTACCAATCCCCAAGATCAAGATATATCTATATCGATCCCTCTAAACTTCCCCCCCCCCAAACGTCGGTGCTGCGCGCTCGCGTTCCAGACAAGACTCTCCATCTTCCACTCGTCCAAACAGCCCGACGCAGGTCCCAGTCAGCCTACTGCTCCCCTCAACAGCCTTTCTTTTTCGGGCTTTTCTTTTTATCAGTGTCTGCCGGTGGAGTTAAAAAGAAACGTGAACGCCACCGTCTGCCATCGTCCAAGGCCCGCCCAGCAGCATTGGTTCCTGTTCGCACTGCTACAATCTCTCCCCTGTCTGCCTGTCTTGCCTGTTCTGGCCCGCCGTCCGTCCCACAACCCGCCGCCAACACATTCCAATATCTGCCCGGCTCAGCTCGCCAGCTCCACCACAACGACAGCCTTCCACTCTGACATTTATACCACCGTGACCGCCAGTCTTTCGGTCTCGTCTTTTTCTCTCTCCATCCCATTTCACTTCAACAATATAGACACACTCTCTCTACCATTATACCGCATCTACTGTTGCCTCCCGTTGCCTTCTTTGTCTCGGCTGCATACCTTTCTGTCCAACATCCGCTTTCTTCCCATCGCCATCATTGGACCATTGCATCCTCCACCATCTTTCGGTAAAATCACCTATCCGAAAGAACCCAAAGCCGCATCATCATCATTGCTGCTGCCATCGTGCCATCTGACGGTCATACAATACTCTGTCCGTCTCGCCATTTTGGCCACCGTCCACCAAGGCCACTTCAGTCGCCTTCGCCTATCAGCGCAATCTCTCTGAGCTGGCACTTTGCAGAAGCCAAAGCCAACAGCAGCTCCAAATACAGCCTTGTATAACCAAAGGACAAAGTAGCCATCTCTTCTAGGAGAAACTCCATAGTTTAGACTTTTTTTTGCTTGGTTGGAGACAAGGCCTTTGGGACCGTCTCTAGAAAAAGAAAAGAGCAACTCGCCTCGCACGCACAGAGAAGAGATCATTTGAGATATGACACTCTTGTCCCAAGGCGAACGTCAAGAAAATCAAACTATCAACCTCCTTGGTCGACGCTCGAAGGGAAGAACTCCCAATATCGGCCCCAGCCATTACTATATCAAGCCTACCCGTCCTCAGGTCCAGATTCCTGAAGACAGATCAACAAACCACTCTCTTACTTCACAGCCAGTTGTCCCTTCTCAAAACTCCCACCACCACAAGCGACCTTCAGCCAACGACCCTTCTAGTCTGGTTTGGGATCAGTCCGGTTTGCCATCATCGACAACATCCGAACCTCTCTACGACAACATGATGCACAACGGCAGAAACATGAGCCCTCAAATGCTCATGATTGCTGGTGCATCTCCACCAAGCTCTTCCTCGCATCTCCAATCACCTCCCTTCTTCCCCGTGGAAGATATCTCCTACCCTCCCAATAGCCGTGGATACCCAGTTCCCTACGGCGTCCCAGCTATGTCACCATATGAATATACAGATATGGGAGATGCCTCATCGATACAGCCCTCGGAGCTTTCTGAGTCCTCGCTGCCCTTGGACGGTTACTATCTGGACCAGAGCGAATACTGGCACGCCAACCCAGCCGGCCTTCACGACGATATGCGCAAACTCGAATTGGGCCCAGGCATGGTCTATCGGAAAACCTCAGAGTCCCCATCAGATTTCCTACACTCTGGTGGGATGCATATCCCATACCGCTCTGGCAGCTACCCCGACATCAACGAGCGCTATGCGGAGCACCTCGAGCTTGACGAAGACATTCCCCCATATGCTGAGCTGATCTTTGAGGCGCTGAAGAGCGCCCCAGGTCATCAAATGCATCTGCAAGACATCTACCAATGGTTCAGAGATCGATATGCAAGATTTAGGCACGATACTGGGAAAGGATGGATGAACTCCATCCGGCATAATCTTTCCATGAATGGTGTAAGTAGCCAACCAAAAATATCCCCGCTGCGGCTTTTTCCTGGAACAGTCAGCTAATAACACTTGGCGAATAGGCGTTTGTCAAAGTCGAAAGACCAGCGAACGACCCCGGCAAGGGTTTTCTGTGGCTCTTGGCCCCAGCTGCCCTTGAAGGAGGGATCCACTCCACCACCCGATACCGCAAAAACGGCAGTGCAAAGACAAGAAGCTCCGATGTTGTGACCGCCGATGTCTCATACAGCAGCTATGTCACGCCAAAGAGGAATAGGACGGGCAAGAAGATTCAAACCAAGGCAAGGCGAACTGCAAAGAAGAACCTACAACGCATACAGGGTGTTGACCAGCAGCAACAACAGCCTCACGAGTACGGAGACATGTCCTCTGTCCACACACCAATCGACATGCCCTCGATGACCCCTGATTTCTCTCCGAGCTACCAGTCCGAGAACCTTTCAGACACCCTCAGCATCGGCTCCCGTCACGCTACCCCTGCCCTATCCATGCGCAACGCTGAATGGCAATCCCCAATCGCAATGCACCGTCAAGCTTCTCCTTACTATAGCCAAAGCGACGACGGCTTCGGCTCATCCTACGACAATTCAATGGGTCACGGCTTTGCCAACTACGGTTACGACTGCAAGCCGCATCCCGACTACGATAATAATGTTTAATATCTAAATTAACCAATTATCTGGTTTACGAGACATCGCCGAAGGTCCTACGGGACCTTCGGTAAACCTTTCCGGGCAACACATGCCTGGGAGGACGCCATCGATATCGATGGCACAATCCTTCAGCGAATCCAGGTATTGAAGTCGTATGATTCAATCCTAGCTTCGCCTCCCATCTCATCTTGCGCCTGCAAGAACACAAAAAAAGCCACTCTTTGATTTCCTTTTCCAAACACTAATACCATACATGGGCCTGGCGCATTTCCCCTTGCATTATGTTTGTTCTTTCGCTTCATATCGCCAATACCCATACATCCTCTCCTCTTTTTACGATACGTCATTACTATCAAGAGTCGCCCTGTCGCTCTTTGGGATTCACTTCTTTTCTTGGTTTTTTTCTTTTTTTTCTTCTATTCTTTTTCGTCTTCGTTTTTTTTGGTCTGCTTTGGTGGCGTTCAGCTGGACTCGGTTTTTGTGCTTGTTTGTTTTCCCTTTTGCCCTGAAGTGGTTTTTTTTACGCAGCTGTGGCCGTGTTGACGGGCTAGCACTCACACTCGACGGGTCGACATTCTTTCTTTGGAAGTGTCTGCTGTTCGATTCTTTTCTTTTTCTACTTTCTTATCATGCCGTGCTTTCTGTTCTATTCTGTGATCATACTTTGTGCCTATATGATTTTTTAAATTTTATTATTTATGCTTTGCAATTTACTGGATGACTACAGGTGTCAATGGATCTTCCAAAAAGAAAAATCACAGAAAACAAACAGCTTGGGGAATTCAGGCATTTGGTGTTTGATTGCGCGGGGAATTTTTCGGGTTGTCAGTTTACTAGTTCTGTCTTGGCTTTGCTCAGTTTTTTTTCGTTTTTGACATGTTGGCTGCGGGTTACTACTTCAATAAAATGTATCTATATTATCACTTTACAACATATATATTCTTTGGCATGAGCTTTGAAGATTCAAATTTAATATTACTCGTATTTTTCCGTCAACCTTTTGATGAATTAAATGTTCGCGATAAGGTTTTTCGGATGGGGATGTTCAGCTTTTGTCCCGTCTTGTGGACTTTGGGATCTGATCGGCTCTTGGTATTTTCCTCGGCTCGGTTGTCAGATGACCTTTGCGTTCTGAGTGGAGCTTGGAAAAGGCCCTAGAGGAAGGGGCGCACGTCCACAATGACAACCAGCCCAATTAACGTCAAGCCTCTTCTGTAAAGGAACGCATTAGCCTGCCGTGCGGAAGGCAATGTTCCATCACATCTGAGGAGGAGGAGGGGGTTTCCGGGTGTTGTTAGTCTCATTAAAAAAATTTTGTAGTGCAGATGCCCAATCAACGACTTCAGACGCAGTGTCGATGACAAACTCTGTCAGCTAGCGTTCCGATAATGAGATTAGCAAAAGGTGATGGTGCTATCATGGAGCACATATTTTAGCTTGCCAGGCCCGGGACATGGAGTATTACATGCAGCTTGCTATATTTTTTTTTGCTCGGGGTGGAGTGGGTATCGTTTCAAGCACTTTAGCACTAGTTGGTATGCTAATGTCGTGATAGCCTGCGATTTGCGCAATTGGGTGGCTGCTGTTTATCGTCAAGAGGGTGGAGTTGCTGTCAGCCGAAGGTCCATGTGCACGGCTGGCTTAGCGTCAGGTACGCAGTCTTTTTGCGAGTGGATCGTCTGGACTCTCTCTCTCTGTCTCTTCTTTTTTTCGACTCCACTTTTCATGAGCTCTCGATACGATGGCATGTATGTGCAGGGCGTCTCGCGAAATTCATCGGCATGCATATTCCATGCGGATTCAATCAAGGCCACACGTGTGAGGACATGGATTTTGAATCGAGGCTAACGTTATACCGCGTGTTTGCTGTCCCCTATAGTATGAGGAAGCGCTGATGCTGCTGCAACAGGTTTACGAGAGAGTCCATGCTGCAGCCCGATAGTTTGTTTGTAAGAGCGTCAACTATTAATTGCGAGGTTGATTCTGTAAGATTGGCGTCTGCAGACGGCGGCAGCTATCCCATCGTGGGTCCTACGCTTGCGACTCTTTTGAGGCGCATAGTACAGGGCTTCCTTCCATCGTTCTAGAAACTCTAGAGTTGACCTGTTTTTTCTCACTTTCAGGCACTTATTTGGACGGGTGGGACTCGACAGTGTTTCATAAGAGCAAACATGTAAAAGAAAACATGTGAGCAGGCGATTGGCCGGACGTGTCAAGAACGAGTGGGTCCTCCGTCAGCTTTTGGTCTGGACCCACAATTGCGCGATGGGGAACTGGGAAAGCACAGGAATGGTAGGAATTGAAAAATGAGGAGGTGTGGGTTCTGCTCGTATTTCCCTGTCACACTGCTGCTGCTGGTTTGCGCACGCGTAGACGTCTGTAGAGCCCAGCCGTGGATTTCTCTCTGGAGCTCGAGGGGAAATATGAACTAGACCTGCCTTGGCTGCAGTATGATCTGCTGTCTGTACGCGAGCGCTATAACGGTTGTGACTTAGCGGACCTGTCGGTAGCGAAAAATAGGAATCGAAACACGGGGCTCCCGTCGGTGGTTTTTGCTTGGCTTTCGCAAGGGAACTCGCAACGATGATAAGATGGCGTACGTTGCTGACTGTTCCTGGTTTGGGTTCGCAAAAACGACCGGAGGAAAATGAGGCCTGAATGTTTCTCATCTGAACAGCTTGGAGAGGTTGGGACCGAACCGCTTCTAGAAGCGAGCTGAGGAGCCCTCGGGGGTTCAGTCCCCGAGCCGAGACCTTCTCTAGGCCTATAGAGAGCTCTTTCCAGCCCGATCAAATTTAACAAGGCCGGTCAATCGGATGAAGAGCCAGAATGTGGTGGTTCTCATCCGATGCTTCAAGCCTCGAAGGAGTTGGCTGGGCCATGCCGCCAACAAACAAAAGGAAGCATGTAATGACTCGGCAAAAAAAACGTGGTGCATGCGCCTCCGAAACCGGCGTCGCCTGTAGCTTCCGAGTGGGTTGATGGAGATAGCATAGTGGCCGGGCCTCGATTCGATGCACAAAATAGCAGAAAGGAGCCGAATTGCAAGTCACTTGTCTCTAGAGCTCGGCTGGCCAACCGTACAGCTTAGACTCAGGCTCGCAATTGGGGCTTGCGCTCGTAGCGTGCGTGGCTGAGAGTGCGCCTGGATGTCTGTGCGTTGCGGGAAACACCAATTACATTTTTTGCTTTGCGACAACTTCTTCATGTCGATGAGATGGATGCCGTGTGTTCGCAATCGACGCCAAAATTGCATGCGCTCGTGTAGACGCAAACACTTAAGGGGAAGGTGGTGTTTATTGTTATCTCCCGCATGATGAATTTGTAATCTCAAAGATCATTGAGGGAGTAGATCTTCAAGGGTCTCCACAGTTGCTGGTTGATCGTGGAAAACATGCGCACGTTTCACGCACGTGGGGACCCTGCAAGGCGATAGGTTCCGACTTCGATTCGAAGGTCTTTGCGAATGCATGCGCATGTAAGCATGGCAGGATAAATCTGTCATGCCAAATGTATATGCCGCCGGCAGCGCCGCGGAAATTGTCAGGTGGAAGAACGTTGGGGGAAAAACGAAAAACGAGTGAGAAAAAGGAAAGTGTGTGGCAGGCATTCCGCAGAAGAGGAAGTTAACTCCGGCGCTGGAGACCTAGACGTTGTCGGCGAGCACGTAGAGTGTCCTCTCGGTCTCGATAGAGGCATTCCGTGGGGCTAAATGATGGGTGCGCCCCATGGATCTATGAAACAAATATGTCGGAAGATATTCTGGTTTTGAATTGCTGGCCTGTCATTTTGGCTAGTGCTAGAAATAGAAGTACCCACAAATCAACCGTCTACGAAAATGGCGCCTGAGGGCTGGGGGGGCATGTACGTATAGTTCATGCGTTTGATCCAGAGGCATGCACCTGCGGAGACATAGCCATGAGGCACGCACGTGGCCGGTCGCGTGGATGAGTCGCGAATTATCCGAAGTGGCAGCCTGCAGACATTTGAAATCCTCAGGCTTTCTTTTTCTTTTCCTTTTTTTTTTCTTCTTATTCTTTCCGATCCGTCAAGATGATACGGAAACCACACCAGTTAGATAAATATAAGCTGCATGATAGATTAGAGCAAACAATTCGCGACCGGGCTCGACCAGCCAGGTGTCGTCGTTTGCCCTTTCGCGCTCGGTAGGTTAAATGAACCAACCCTTATGTCGCGAGCTAATTGCCACGCTTTTCTCGCTGAAGATATATCCGCAATGGCTTCAGTTTGGGACGGTACCTGCATATACACAAAATTAATGGGGCTCGGGGGGTTGATGGCCGATGCTATCATGATCAGGAACCGGAATTGTGCCCCAGGGGTTTGAGGCCTGCGCTTGGGTGGATATGCCAAGTTTGGTCGTTTCATTTCGGTGGATGGCTAGCTTGGGTTTCGTTATCGATAGGTTGAGAGTGGCGTAACCAGAGGAGAGTGTGACGACGGGATCTGATCGCATGCCCTTCTAGAAGATCCTAAAACGCCCCGTGGCCGCACCTAATTTTGTGCGATGTCACCAAGACGTCATTGAAAGACAGATTTGTACAGATCTGCGGAGTAGCTCGTAGATTTGCCCTTTGGTATGCTGCGTTGCTCTCTCCTGCGGAGCTACTGGACTTGGACCGTTGGAACCCAGAAGCTAGAAGGATCATATCCTGGAAAGACCTGAAGGTATCTGTACCGGTCGCTTCACAGATCCGCAGGTAGACGGAAGGAACCGTCACTCTACAGCTGCTGTTGAGCTGTCAGGCTTGGTATTCGTACATATCTGCATGTACATGTACGAAAATCACATTCTCCACCGACGTACTTCGCTCTGAGTGATGGAGCTGAACAGAAGGTGCATCAGGTGGTCTCCTCTCGTATCCAAGCTCCAGCTGCCCTTCTGCAAGGCTTGAGCTGCCCCTTGCATGGAAGGCGTTTCAGGATCTGCTGGGTTTGGCAGGATTCTGGAAGGGTTTTGAAACCAACCTTTCCAATTAGCCGGGAGGGCAGGGGCCAGTTCAACCGAGCAGATTGGCAAGCCTGCCATCCTTGCTCTCCTTGACCTGAAGGAACTAATCATCAACAGAAATAGCGACATCAAGATTGCATGGCATCTTCATCTTTCTTTTTCCCTCTCGTCCTGCGTCTTTTCTTTTTTGCCATGATGCGGCAGCGGGATCCTCGGGACCAGCCTGAAAAAACGTGGGCAGCAACATATAGGCCGGCAGGCGCATATATGGCCATGTGGACGGGCGTAGTATTTGTTTTTGTCGCTGGCTGAAGGTCGATAGCGAATATGTTCGTTCGCTGTTGCCTTTTCTTAGAATAGTCCAAGGCAGTCAACGCGAACGTTCAAGGTATTGCAAAGCCCGGTTGTGTTTACCCATGCCTGTTCCTAGGTCCTCCATGACACAAGTTACCGCAGTTCCCGAGTTTGAATCTGGGGGATTCTAAATATACCTGATCAGAGGCCTGTTGCGGGCGGGCAAAGATTGCGCACACGCATGGGGCAGTCCCTGGCTTTCTCGATCTCGCGATGGTGGTGCGGCAGCGTGTTGGTGTGATGGGGCCTTGACCTTTCTTTCCTTCTTCGGTTGGTGTTGTTTCTTTTGTCGGGGAGGTGGGCCGCCAAATGCCGAGCAGCTCCACTTTGGGAATATCACGCATTCCTGCCACGTTGCACAGGCCAATCAGCGGGCCGAGACGACATGCTCAACACAAAAATCAAACGTGGTGGTTCTGGCATCTCCGAACACTTAGCGCCCACCCGGATGCTTCAACCTCGTGGCCATTAGCCTATCGAAGCGAAGGCGGGCTGAAACTGGGCTCGGCATACATGTACCTGAGGAATGCGCGCCCTTTTCGTCCTCTTCCGAATCGCCCCGAAAAAAATAGAAGATGGTGTGCTGCCTAGCAATGCGGTTACATCTCACCTGAAAGCGAGAGGGATATGTGGTGCGGGGTAGCCAATCCCCTGCAAGATCTTATGCCATGCCCACGCGAGAAGGCGTGGACGGGATTTGGAACCCAAAATGTGACCGAACGTGGCCCAAGGTGTGTCAGATCAGACGAAAACCAATTCAGCAGGCACATGCGGACGCTGCTAATCAATTCTCACCTACTCTTTTAGCTTGATGCCTTCTGGTTTTGTGCCCGTTCCTCCCCCCCCCCCACACAGGATCGCTACGCTAAGGAAAATGAGTGTGGCGAGCCACGCGACGAACGCAAGCGAATCGAAGCTTGCATCCTAAGGAGTGGTCCTGGCCTGGGCCTACGACCTGCCAAAGTTCCTGACTGATGCGAAACAGATTCCATTACCTAACGTGGAGGAATCCTGTCTTATTTTCGTCCTATCTATGCAGCGAAGAGATTAAACCCGGCCAGGGATTCCACACACGCATGATGATGTATCTATCGACGCGGCATCTACGGACGATCATCTCGCCACAGATGTCCCTTGATTGGACCAAGCAGTCTTCAGCTTCGAGCTAAGGTATGCACGGCTCAACATGGGCGAAATTACTGCTAATGTGACATGCATGAGCGACATTTCGTCCGGGGCAGTTTTGGCTCAAGGAACTCGGTGGGGCCAAGGTCGACTGGGTGAGTGGTAGACATCTGCCATGTGGCTCGGGATATCTGCACCCGCGTGGTATTCAACAGGATCACTCCGCAGGATGGGTTTTCTGCTTGGGGCTGGTGTGGTTGCTATGAAGCTAGCCAGCCCCACTTTGAGTTGCGTACCCCTGGCACCCACCCATACGAGCGATAAAGCAAATATCGACTGGGATCGCAAGGAAAAGAAATAACTAGCCGCACTTTGCACACAAAAAGCGGCATTTTTTTGACGCACATCGATAGAGCAAACACTGCGGATCGTCAAGGTCTAATGAAGCTTGCCGGGGTCAACGGACGCCTTGGTTTGCTCTCCAATTTAAAACTCTCTGCGATATCAGGGGAAAAGAGAGTTACTAACTTGAGTAGGAAAAGGCAGTAAAGGACAGGGCTACCATGAAGACAGTCTTCAGTAGCCGACCAATAGCGAATGCCACGAGGTGCGGGTTTTAACGATACATATGGGCCTGGTCAATGCTTTGCATAACATCAGACACGCAACGTGCGTCTGATGTACCCTTGCGCGCCTCGAGATGACATTGTGGCGTCCCATCCCAAGTCTCAATCCTGGGCGGGGTGGTCGACAAGCTTGCCCGGAGCCCGGGGCCAGCCCATGGAGATGAGTTAGTGCCGGGCTATCCTCGTCTAGTCGAAAGCTGTACATCTTGCATCTCCATCCAGGCCAAGTAGATGCATGTACACCTCCTGCATACGTCCATGCATGCATTTACGCCACTCTGACACGTTTTTCTCGTTCCGTGGATGTTTAAGGATGCGATCCCAGGTGGCCCTGATTGGCCATACCTTGCTGAATATCCACTTTCTCCACTTTTGACTACCGGTTGTACCGATCAGCCCTTTGCAGATAGACACCTTGGGTGGTTGCGGGTATGTTATGCTGCATATGCGGTTGAAATGCAAGGTTGCCATGCGGACCGTGTCAAAGGGGTGCAGAGTGCAGAGTGCAGACGGGGGAAAAGTATCGATAGATGGCATGTGGGCGTCGCCGCATCGACCCGCTCCCGCACAGTGCGGACGCCGCTGAAGCGCACGTGCTACCTAGTCGTCTCTGCCGGACGTCTGGGCCTAACCATTGCGCCATGGTGGTCAATCTTTACCCCTGACTAGCGGAAGATTATTGACAGAGTGCACAGGTGCTTCGGCAAGCCACAACGTGAGGGGCCCCGTAGGCCAATTCCCAATGCTATCTATCCGGGCGTTAATATTACTGAGTTTGTCATTAAGTTTGGGCCACAAGGATACGCCATGAAAATATTGTCATACAATATGATAACGGCTTTGTAATGTGGGACATGCTGATCGCAACATTCCCAGTGTGTGTTTTGTTATGCAAGGGCCAACCCAAACACCCCAAACTTTGGTCAACGTTGTATCCTGAGATAGACATATCAAACGGGATACCTCAGTCTCGTAGAGCAGTGTCAAGATATTCAGGAATGGGAGGAGGGCCCCGCGTGGGCGGCTGGAGATGCATGCCTGCATGCATATATTACCGCCTTCCAGTTTGCTCGAGGCAGCGTTGCAATGTGACTTGGGCGTTGCATTTTGTTAGGCGCGCTAGGCGTCACAGCTCCGAGCACGCATCATCCAAACCGTCATGGACGCAGTCAAACTTTGATTAATCGTGGTATTGTATAATTACGGGATTTTTGCGCAGCAGGGAAACCTTGGTTCAGCTATGGTCAATTTCAGCTCACGTGTTCACATTATCGAGTTCAAATTAATTGCAATTAATATTATAATGCAATTGCGCATGTTGCATGTTGTAGCTCCTCTAAGCTCCTGTGCTCACCTGCATGCACTATATTGATTAAAATTAAACCAGGGACATATGGATATCTTATTTCGGTGATATATGTATCAGGTGTATGCGCGTACGCACGTGCGTGGCTGTGATATAAGCCGTCCACGTGAACGGAGACGCACTCGGCTGTGAGGTATATCAGATATCAGGTTAGTTTACACGCATACAGTGGCAATCGGGCCTAGACCCACTGCAGGCTGTCGTGAGTCACCCGTTACCTAACCCCGATGCGCCGCGAGTTCCGCATTCTCAGCTCGACCGAGCTCGAGATGCCACCTGGCGTTTCGCATCTATGTTGCGATCGCGATAAATCGTTGGCATCAATACCATTGGTGGCTCGTTCGATACATCCCTTGCTGCCACATTACCCATAGCGCTGCAGAGCAGGTAGCCTAGCCGTGCCGCGCAGGGCAATCTTTCCGCAATGCAGTGTTTTTGCTGCATGCGCGATGTACCCGCGCGTCGATGCATCAAACATTTAGTTGAAACGGATTTTGTGTCTGGGGGTGCAGAACGGGCCGTCGGGCGTCTACGGTGGCAAATTTCGCACTTGCAGAGATCTTCAGAGGTGTCAACTACACGCGGTTGGCGGGCTCCAAACAATACAAGTCCCGTCGCGGATATATATCCGGATCCAGGTATTTTGTTTGTACATAGATGCGTGCCTGCATTTGCAGATATGCATGTATCCAGTTGCGCAGAACAATGTGCGTCTCAGTACATGCTATGCATCTATGGAGGAGCCCAGCGGCAGAGCTGCTGCCGCGGTCCAGGTTAGTGTCAGAGATGCCCGGGATGTAGCATGCATGTGCATGAACATTGCATATTGCTTCGTGCATGCCTCAACAAGGCGCAGCGCACGTTGTCGTAAGGGCTGTCCTAATCCTGCTTTTAATGTTCCCTTAATGATATGATTGAATCTGGCGCATTTCGGGATGTACCGCAAATCTCAGCCCCGTATTCCTAACGGGACACGACCACACAGGCCTATGCGTTACCGACTGCGATGGGTGCCTGTAGTCACATAGCCCGCAGACTGACAGGCATGGGTCATTCCCCAGACAAGGCTCGTTTGTATCGAGCTGATATCGGCTCCATCCGGGAGACGGCGGTGTGTCCGGTACCCGTGCATAGAAAGTAATTTTCCAAACTTGCATTGGATCTATCGTCAAAGTTTCTATTCGATCAACGTTCAAGCCCTGTATATATATATGTATTAATATACATCGATATCAAGGCTAAGCTAGTCTTCGAGTATGCAACAAATACATATGCATATATACGGCGTGTGCACATGGCTCATGATAATGTAGCGTATCGGAGGTCTTGCTCTCTGCAGAATCCTAAAATCATCTGGCAACCAGCCGATAGGATTTGCCGAAGAGCCCACAAATGTCAGGCAATTTTCCGTACTGGCTTGACCGAATCATAGAACTGTATTGGTACGTGTAGGCACGTGCGGACCTGGCACGGCAGGCTGCACATCGCTGCGGTTGTGTTACAAGTTCATCAGCCTGTGCGAGCCTGAAAGTTTTAGTTGGTGCACGCGATGATGTATCGATAGCTAACTAGCGAATTCCGGGATAGAAGCGGCTCGCACCGCAGGCAGTGCCGCACCTCGACCTTCAAAACAGAGCTGGCTTCAATACTTAGGCGGAGGCTGGGGGCATCTGTTGCCGGTGCTGTAGGATAGTTGATTCGCTATTTGATAGAGTACGCGCTACTTGTGCCGTAGCTGTCTTCAGAGTAAGATTGCCCTGCCTTGCTTTGTGGATTAGGGCAACTTTGTATCGTTGGTTGATTGTCAATCGGGAAGACGGGGCTTCGTGGCCTGCTCGCGGCACGGCGGGCTCGAGGATGGGCGGTGATTGGACTGCGGAAGCTAGGATAAGGCGATTGACCTACAGTCGACAGTGCTATTGTATGCATGCATGTCGGATCCTGCAGCTGCTAGCTGGCTAGTGGCAGACGTTGTGGTATTTGTCCATTGGCACTTACAACGGACTCCTTGAAAGGAGCGCTCGATTTCTACCTCCTTGCTCTACACGAAGATGCAGGCTGGTACTCGTGTATATTCGATGAGGGGAGGGGTAGAGAGGGTGATCGCTGTATGGAGTCCGAGAATGCACGAATGCGGCATCGTTATCGCGCACGCCGGGCCGCGGGGCTCTGCGCCGCCTCGCTGTTGCTGTGCAGCTGTCAAGGTCTCGATTTGCAAATTCGTTTTTCGTCATACTACCACCGATCCACGAATGGCATCCACCTTGTCAACTATTTCATGCATGCAGTGCACTCATATAGTCATATCAGGGCCACAGAAATTACCCCAGCATGGTACAAGCCCGATCGAAGCTAAAGGTAGCGGTGAAGAGAGAGACACCGCAAGTGCCATGGCTCCTTGTTCAAATGCATCCATGCATATGCATCATAGATCTATCCGAAGCGTAATCCCGAGGCCCTCAATTGATCAACTCATTGAAATGCTGACAATTATATACTCTAGACTGGGTATTAAAACATAAAAAGTTTCGCAAAGAGGTACTTCAATTTGTCGCGCCGCGGCATAGTCAAAAGCCTGGTGTGGCCCACCTTAGTATGACAATTCATAATTCAATCCATCTAGTTCTACTATACGCCCCGCGATCCGCCCCGCTCACCGTTCCAGGATTAGCCACCGTACCTCCAAGTTATGTCGGTTGCTTGATCGATTAGCCAATAACGTGAAGCATCGATCCTGGCCACATTGCCATGACTCTAGCCTCTCAAAATTTGCGGGCCTTCTTCTTTCCTGCTGCTTTGGCCGCAAGCTGTTTCTGTAACTCGTCTCGCCTTCGCTGTGCCGCGTCTTCATCCATTCCCTGAATGGGAGGGGACTTCGTTTTTTCTTTCTTTTTCTAATAATATATGACTAATGTTAGCATCAAACTGCTGCCTCTCTGAAATGGGCAGGGGTATGGGGAAGGTTAGCATGAAGGGCAATAGTGCATGATATGAAATGGGGAGCCTTTAGTGCAACAGGAGATGAACGCATCTTGACAGCAGCAAAGCCAACAATAGGCGCAAGAGATGGAAATGGGTTTTTGCCAGCAGGGCTTTGAGCAGGGGTCCCATACAGGTGGTGGTTGCGGGGCTTCTTGCTCCGGATCGACCATTTCCTCCTGAGAGATGCTAAGAGTTAGTACACAACCAAGATTGGAAGAAACCTTAGCGGTATCTTCACGTTGAGTATTAGGCTGGGTATGATCGGGCTGCATGATCCTAGTCGTTTAGGCGGCATTGCGGTGGTGTCTTCTGCACTTAGATAAGCCGGTCCCAGCTGCATCACTTGGAGGCACCTGGGATCCGAGGTTTCGTTGGAATGAGATAGAAAAGTAGAATCTTACATCGCTATCTGGCTCTAGCCCTTTCTGCTTGAGAGGCTCGGCCCCGGGCTTTCTGCCCCCGATAGTTCCTTTGATCTTCCCCAATCGCTTCGGATGCTCTAGCGTTACCTCGTTTTCCTGCGCTCGGGCTGGATTCCCCTCATCTGGGTCAGGGGTTGAACTTGTCACAGGGCGTCGCTGCTGTTTCCTCCCTCCAATCGTCTTTTTGACCTTACTAGTCTTTGTCAGGGTGGGTCGTGGCAGTTTTGACAGTTCGGTGTCCGATCCACTAGTAGTTGCTTCTCCGCTTTCGACTAATGCAACTATAAAGTCCATCTGATTCCCAAAATTTGTCTCGAACCTGGTGCTATCAGAAGTCTCTCGTTTCACCGGTTCCGGGGACACACTAAGGGCTGCCGAATCCCTAAGAGAACGCCTACTGGTACCCAGTGGAGGGGTAGCCTGTTGCGAAGATTTATTCGATGCGGTTCGGGAGTTCTGGGATTTGAGCGTGTTGTCAAGGTCATCTTCGTCTTCTGTCTGTATATAGAGAGTGTTAGAATATGGCAAAGCTGAGGTTAGGTTGGCATGATCTTGAAAATTTGGCCACTAGGTTGACCTACGCTTTCGTCGTCAATAGGCCGTTTCTTCGAGATACTCTCGTTGGTGACTGGAAGCTCCTTCACTCTAGGGTGTGAAGGTGAGTTAAATGCTTCAAAGTCATCATCGGAATCAGTGTTAAGTCTGACTGGCTTTGGGGGCTTTCTTGGAGTCGTGTGTGGAGTAGGTTCAGCCTTCGGCTCGCCCTTGACCGTAACCTTCCATTTCAGCTTTGTCCACCATTGTGAAGCTGGTGGTCGGGGCAAGTCAACTTCAAGTTTGGTATCCTTATAGGGTATGTGATTGAATGTTGTTTCAACCAGTTCTCTGGAAACTTTAGTATCAATATCGGCACGTAGTACATCTTGCCGCCATTCGTCCTTATCGAACTTTGCTATCCCCTTAGCTCTCCCTGTCGGCGCCCGGTCCTTTTTATATCCTGGGAACACATTGCCAATGTCGATTTTATATTCCTCGAACCTGTCCAGCAGTCGCGCGATCGCTGCATCCTTTTCCTCTATAACAGTCAGCAAACTACTCGTCTGCCTTGAGAGCAGGGACCCATAGTATAACAATGGTAGCGAGAATCGCGCCGTAAATTCCGTGGCGGGCTGGAGTTTGAGGCGGAAACGCCATTCCAATGGCTGCA
The DNA here is from genome assembly GCA_000525045.1 of Drechslerella stenobrocha 248. Taxonomy (NCBI): domain Eukaryota; kingdom Fungi; phylum Ascomycota; class Orbiliomycetes; order Orbiliales; family Orbiliaceae; genus Drechslerella; species Drechslerella stenobrocha. Next base: position 75,982 of record KI966457.1, on the reverse strand, counting down.
GTGGCGCCTGTAACTTTTCGTTGGTCGTGACGATGACTGTGTCGCCTCGTATTTCGAGATCTACCGTGACAGCAGCGCATAGACCGGTCACCCCCGAGTTGAGCTTATCGAGGAGGATTTGTAGCTGGGAGTCATCGGTGGAAGGGTCGATGGAGCAATTGCGGTCGTCGGCGCGGTCGCAAATGCCGGATTTATCGAGAGTTTCGCCCCAGATGGAGCTAAGGTCGGTTAAGTAGATGGCGTATGAGGTCTGGGTAAAGGAGCGTTGGAGGTAGAGAGGCGGGGTAGATGAGGATTCAACTGGAAAGGGCTCCCAGTGGACGATAGCAGTGGGAGCCATCGATATCGCTAGGCGCGGTTTAATGTTTGCCGCAATCAAGATGATCTAGACTGTGGGTTGTCGCGGTATTGGCAGTGACCTTGCAGGGCTGTAGTGGGGTTTAGCGACCTTGAAACGCGCAAAATGACCCGAGGCGACTTTCACATGGACAAAAGAATGGGAGGGCTTCTCGAGATCTCTACAGTCTGGGAATACTCATCCAGCAAAGACCTGACACTGATTATCGATGATGGTCCGAGAACGTGTTTTTCACTTTTGACGGCTCAACACGAATATCACAAAGGACCCACTTTAGGGGATGGCACGTTTGAGAGTTTGAAAACATCAAGGTCTTGGAAACTGTGATTCACAGGTCGCGATGGAGAACAAGTCGTCTGGTATCGCTCAAAGTCTTCGGCAGAATGTTGGTATTGGATGAACATTAGTGTCAACATCAGAGGATCTATAGGGACCTAGCGCTGACGACGTCCGGGCGGATTCCACGCCCCCAAAGTTGTAGCGTAGATGTGTATATGGAGGTGCAGGGCAAGTTGGTGGAAGTAAGAAAAATGCATAGAATGTACATGACAAGAATAAACACCAGCCCATGGGAAACAACGAGATCATTATAAGCCCGTGCCGAATAAAAATAGAACAAGAAAAACCAAATCGCTAGATCTACTTCTTCTTGGCGGCAGCTTCCTTGAGCACCTATAAACAACAAGCAGGTTAGCATGTGAGCTTTGGTGGTGGTCTCCGATATGTGACGAACCTTCTTGACGATCTTCTGCTCCTCAATTAGGAAAGCACGGACAATGCGATCCTGAACGCAGTTACCGCAGCGAGAGCCACCGTATGCTCTTGAGACGGTCTTCGTGGGCTTGGAGACTTGGGCGTATTCTCGCGGTCGTAGGGCCGGGATCTGAAAAGAAAATTCCAGTTAGATACCGGTCGATTAGAACCAAGCTTCTGTTGATGGGTGCCGGGCAAGACGCCATCCGCCATCGTGTTGTCATCAATCTCGTTTCATTATATCCGCATTCCCTTGGAGTTGATAGAACTTCTCTGTCCCTCGCCGAAGCATTGTGACAGAGAGGTGTCGGATATCAAGCATCGCAAGTCGCCACCCCTCACGAAACCCGCCGCCGTTACTCCGGCCTGCCGCTTCCCCAAAACCATAGCAACCTCGATCCGCCATCTCATCTTGACATATCCAAAGTTTGGACTTACACCGGGCAGTTTCGTTTTGCAATCACCGCATCGTGGCGCCGACCCTCTCTTCTTCATGTGCAGTGCTCTGAGAGCACCGCCGGGTGTCTTGATGACGCGGATTCGGTTGCTCCGAGTGTTGTACCTGTTGCCGCCAATACCCATTAGAATCGTAGATGACTAACTCGAGGGGATGCGCTGGAGCGTCGAGTATCCGCGCGTCGCTGAGATGTATCGCTGTAAGTGGGGACTTACGGATTTCTCCGCCTCTATAGATATCGAATTGTCAGCAATGACGATGGAGAAAGCTTAGACGTATTGGGGCGAGCATACGTAGGTGATTCTTGAGGAAGACATTGTGATTGAGGTAGGATAGCTGTGTCGGCGGTTCGAGGAGCTGGCGATTAGTTTGAAAGCTGTCAATGTCGATTATTCGTTTGTCGCGAAGCGTTGAAGCATCGAAATCTTTTTCGATTCGTGTTGTAGGCGAGGGCACAAAACCCTAGCAGACAAACAGAACAAACATTCCTGTTGTGGAACATTTACCGCAACTGCAACACATGATGAGACGAGCAACACATAGATTCTATACTAACCTGATCGGGCTTGGTTTGCCATATCCAAACTTTTCCCCTACGAGCGTGCTCTGGACCTACTTGCATCGCCATCATCTGTTCCTCGTCATCCCGTCACATCTGTCCATTGGATCTCGACGCGACTTGGACTGAAATCTATCGCATTTTCGTCCAAGACTCGTCACCCGCCTCTCTCTTAGTGTAAGAATATCTGTTTGGAGCGCGAACCACGCGTGCACGTGTGCGAAACGTCCGAACGACATTGGCTAACGCGAAACCTTGCCGCTTTGTCGGAATAGCTCTACAATGGCCGGTTTACCACCGCCTCCAGGATGGTCAGGTCCGATGATGTCTGGGGCGCCTCCGGGACCTAGCGTCCCGCTGACGGCTCCACCGCCGCCAGCTTATCGACCGCCTGCGGACCCACAGGCAGTCAAACTGGAGCAGCGGAAGAAGGAATGGTTGAGGACTCAGAAGAGTCGATTTGGAGACAAGAGGAAGGGCGGCTTTGTTGAGGTGAGTACCAGTATTGCCAGCTTTCACTGGAGACACGTCCTAATAACTGTCATGATATAGACACAAAAGAGCGATATGCCCCCCGAACATCTGCGGAAGATCGTTAAGGACATTGGCGATGTCAGCCAGAAGAAATTCTCGGCTGATAAGAGAGCTTATTTGGGCAGCCTCAAATACATGGTAAGGATACCTTCCGGTCCTAAGTTTTCCGAAGTCGCGAGGAAGTTGTGTACGCTAAATAGGTCCGATGCGGATGGTTTTGTGAAGGCGTACGACGGAGTGTAGCCGCGACTAACTTATGTTTCATGGTTCTAGCCGCATGCCGTCCTTAAATTATTAGAAAACATGCCGATGCCGTGGGAGTCTCAACGCGAAGTTCGGGTTCTCTATCACGTCAATGGCTGTCTTACTCTCGTCAACGAAGTCCCTCGAGTCATACCCCCGGTTTTCGAAGCGCAATGGGCAACTATGTGGACCGTCATGAGGCGGGAGAAAGCCGACAGACGCCATTTCAAACGCATGCGATTCCCGGTATTCGACGATGAAGAACCGCCATTATCATACAGCGAAAATATTGAGGATGTTGAGCCCCTGGAGCCCATTCAAATGGACCTAGACGAGGCTGAAGATGAGCATGTATATGAGTGGTTCTATGACCATCGCCCACTCGTGGATACACCGCATGTCAACGGCCCAAGCTACAAACAGTGGAATCTCAATCTACCGCAAATGGCCAACCTCTACCGATTATCTCATCAATTATTGAGCGATGTGAATGATCACAACTACTTTCACCTCTTCGACAGGGAATCCTTCTTCACAGCGAAAGCCTTGAATGTTGCAATACCTGGCGGCCCCCGATTCGAGCCACTATACAAAGATATCGATACAAATGAGGACTTTGGGGAGTTCAACGCAATTGAGCGTATTATATTCCGGGCCCCGGTCAGGACCGAGTACAAAGTCGCATTTCCCTATCTTTACAACTCTCTTCCACGCTCAGTCAGCATCTCAAGCTACCATGACCCGCAAGTCTGTTACGTTCGTGCCGGCGACCCTGATTTGCCGGCCTTTTATTTCGACCCGGTCATTGCCCCCATCAGCAGCCGTGAAGTGCGCGCTGCCAATGCTAGTATAAGCATTGAAGACGATATCCTTGGTTATGGAGTTGATGAGGACGACTTTGAACTTCCCGAGGATGTGCATCCATTTCTTGAGGAAGAGGAACTTTATACTGAGAACACTGCTAATGCCATTCAACTTTGGTGGGCTCCGTTCCCTTTCAACAAACGCAGTGGTCGCATGGTTCGGGCACAAGATATTCCTCTGGTCAAGAATTGGTATTTGGAACACGTCCCTGCAGGGCAGCCAGTCAAAGTTAGGGTGTCGTATCAGAAGTTGCTGAAGGGTTACGTTCTGAACGAGCTACATTTCCGACCACCTAAAAGCCAGAATAAACAGAATCTCCTAAGGAGCTTAAGGGGAACCAAATTTTTCCAGAGCACGACGATCGACTGGGTTGAAGCCGGATTGCAGGTCGTCCGACAAGGGTTCAACGCTCTTCAACTTCTCATCCACCGCAAGAATCTTACATATCTCCATTTGGACTACAATTTCAACTTGAAGCCCGTCAAGACTTTGACCACCAAGGAAAGAAAAAAGTCTCGCTTTGGAAATGCATTCCATCTGATGCGAGAAATCCTTCGTCTGACAAAGCTTATCGTCGACGCCCAAGTCCAATATCGTCTAGGAAACATAGACGCATTCCAGCTTGCCGATGGCATTTTGTACGCTTTCAATCACGTTGGACAGCTGACTGGCATGTACAGATACAAGTACAAGCTCATGCGGCAGATTAGAGCTTGCAAGGATCTGAAGCATCTTATTTACTATCGTTTTAACGGTGGCCCAGTCGGGAAAGGCCCAGGGTGTGGTTTCTGGGCTCCTGCATGGCGTGTTTGGCTTTTCTTTCTCCGGGGCATCATACCTCTTCTCGAGCGCTGGCTTGGAAACTTGCTAGCACGACAATTTGAAGGGAGACACTCGAAGGGTGTCGCAAAGACGGTCACAAAGCAACGTGTCGAGTCACATTTCGACTTGGAGCTCCGTGCAAGTGTCATGGCTGATCTGACAGATATGATGCCAGAGGGAATCAAGCAAAACAAGGTTAACGTGGTTCTTGCCCATCTGTCCGAGGCTTGGAGATGTTGGAAGTCAAATATTCCCTGGAAAGTTCCTGGTTTACCAGCGCCAATCGAAAACGTTATTCTACGATATGTTAAAGCAAAAGCAGATTGGTGGGTTAGCGTTGCCCACTACAACCGAGAACGTATCCGTCGAGGAGCTACAGTCGACAAAACAGTCGCAAAGAAGAATCTTGGTCGTCTCACCCGTCTTTGGCTGAAGGCGGAGCAAGAGCGACAGCATAATTATCTCAAAGATGGCCCATATGTTTCATCCGAGGAGGGCGTTGCTATCTATACGACTACCGTTCATTGGCTGGAGTCACGAAAGTTTTCTCCAATCCCATTCCCGTCGGTTTCGTATAAACATGACACCAAGATTCTAATACTTGCGCTTGAACGGCTTCGAGAAGCGTACTCTGTTAAAGGGAGACTGAACCAGAGTCAGAGGGAGGAACTTGCACTCATTGAACAGGCATACGACTCTCCTGGGACGACACTTGCCAGAATAAAACGGTTTTTGCTGACCCAGAGAGCGTTCAAAGAAGTTGGTATTGACATGAACGATAACTACTCCGACATAAACCCCGTCTACGACGTTGAACCAATCGAGAAAATCACCGACGCGTATCTAGATCAATACTTATGGTACCAAGCCGAACAACGTCATCTCTTCCCGAACTGGATCAAGCCCTCCGACAGCGAAGTTCCGCCCCTCCTTGTTTACAAGTGGACACAGGGTATCAACAATCTGAAGGATGCATGGGAGTCAAAGGACGGCGAGTGTAACGTTTTGATTGAGACTCAGCTGTCCAAGGTTGCCGAGAAGATCGACCTTACCCTCCTCAACCGCTTATTGCGGCTCATCATGGATCACAACTTGGCAGATTACATCTCCGCGAAAAACAACGTCTCTTTGAATTATAAAGACATGAACCACACCAACACATATGGCTTGATTCGTGGTTTGCAATTTTCCGCCTTTGTATTCCAATACTACGGTCTCATCATTGATCTCTTGTTGCTTGGTTTGGAACGCGCGACAGAAATCGCTGGCCCACCAGGCGCACCCAACGAATACCTCCAGTTCAAAGACGCTGCTACGGAAACAGCGCATCCTATCCGTCTGTACACCAGATATATCGACAAAATTCACGTTGTATTCCGGTTTACTGCAGATGAAGCGCGAGATCTAATCCAACGGTTCTTGACTGAGCAACCGGATCCAAATTTTGAGAACGTCATTGGGTATAAAAACAAAAAATGCTGGCCCCGCGATTCCCGCATGCGATTAATGAGGCACGATGTCAATCTGGGTAAGGCCACATGGTGGCTTTTGGCGAATAGGTTACCACGAAGCATCACAACGATCGAGTGGGACGAGACGTTTGCAAGTGTTTATAGCAGGGACAACCCAAATCTTCTCTTCTCGATGTGCGGCTTCGAAGTCCGCATCCTGCCAATTTGCAGGAACCAGAACAACGAGTTCCCAGTCAAAGACAGCGTTTGGTCCCTTGTCAACAACTCCTCCAAGGAGCGTACTGCGCATGCTTTCTTGCGTGTCACCGAGGAAGATGTTACCAAGTTTAACAACCGGATTCGTCAAATTCTGATGTCTTCTGGGTCAACTACCTTCACAAAGATTGCAAATAAATGGAACACTAGCCTGATCGCTCTCTTCACATACTACCGCGAGGCAGCAATCTCAACGACTGAACTCCTCGATACTATCGTCAAATGCGAAAACAAAATCCAGACTCGTGTCAAGATCGGGTTGAATTCCAAAATGCCGTCCCGTTTCCCTCCAGCTGTGTTCTATACCCCCAAAGAGCTGGGGGGGTTGGGCATGATTTCTGGGTCGCATATTCTCATACCAACAAGTGACCGGCGATGGTCTAAGCAGACAGATACCGGCATCAGCCACTTTCGCGCCGGCATGACCCATGACGAAGATACACTTATCCCTAACATTTTCCGCTACCTTTCGCCTTGGGAAACGGAGTTTATTGACTCCCAGAGAGTCTGGAGCGAGTACGCGATGAAGCGGGCTGAGGCTAACAATGCGGGCCGAAGATTGACTCTTGAAGATTTGGAGGATTCCTGGGACAGAGGTATTCCTCGCATCAACACCCTATTCCAGAAGGACCGGAGCACGTTGGCTTTCGACAAGGGCTGGCGTGTCAGAGTGATCTTTAAACAGTATCAGATGATGCGTTTGGCGCCATTCTGGTGGACGTCGGGCCGCCATGATGGAAAGCTGTGGAATCTGAATGCCTATAGGACGGATGTTATCCAAGCCCTTGGTGGTGTTGAAACAATCCTTGAGCACACCTTATTCAAGGCCACCGCTTTCCCATCTTGGGAAGGGCTTTTCTGGGAGCGAGCATCTGGTTTTGAAGAGTCCATGAAATTCAAAAAGCTGACCAATGCCCAAAGATCTGGTTTGAACCAAATTCCCAACCGTCGTTTTACCCTTTGGTGGAGCCCTACGATCAATCGCGCCAATGTCTATGTCGGCTTCGTGGTCCAGCTGGATCTGACAGGTATCTTCTTGCACGGAAAGATCCCAACATTGAAGATCTCATTGATTCAGATTTTCCGGGCCCATTTATGGCAGAAAATTCACGAGTCTACTACATCTGATTTGTGTCAAGTCCTCGACAAAGAGATGGAAGCCCTGGGCATCGAGACAGCACAGAAGGAAACCATTCATCCTCGAAAGTCCTACAAGATGAACAGTTCGGCCGCCGATATCTTGCTATTCGCATCAAATAAGTGGCAAGTTTCCCGACCTTCGTTGCTCCACGACACCAAGGATAATTACGAAACCACCGCCAACAAGTTCTGGGTCGACGTCCAGTTGCGTTATGGAGATTACGACAGCCACGACATCTCTCGATATGTCAGAGCCAAATTCCTAGATTATACCACGGACTCACTTTCGATTTACCCCGCACCTACCGGTTGCATGATTGCCATTGACCTCGCATATAATTTGTACGATGCATACGGCAATTGGTTCCCTGGTATGAAACAACTGATGCAACAGGCCATGGCAAAGATCATGAAAGCCAACCCGGCATTGTTTGTATTGCGTGAACGTATCCGCAAAGGCCTGCAGCTATATTCCTCAGAATCCAACCAAGACTTCCTGAACTCCCAAAATTATTCCGAACTCTTCAGCAACCAAATTCAACTGTTCATTGACGACTCCAATACCTACCGTGTTACAATCCATAAAACATTCGAAGGTAACTTGACTACCAAACCTATCAACGGTGCCATCTTCATTTTCAACCCTAGGTCTGGGCAATTGTTCTTGAAAATCATTGTCACGGCAGTTTGGGCCGGCCAGAAGCGTCTTGGACAGCTCGCCAAATGGAAGACTGCGGAAGAAGTAGCAGCTCTCATTCGTTCGCTTCCGGTAGAAGATCAGCCAAAGCAGCTCATTGTTACCAGAAAAGGCTTGCTGGATCCTCTGGAAGTGCATCTCCTTGACTTCCCGAACATTTCCATCCGTGCTTCAGAACTACAACTTCCATTCCAGGCTGCGATGAAGATTGAGAAATTGGGAGACATGATTCTTGCTGCCACCGAACCGCAGATGGTCCTTTTCAACTTATACGACGACTGGCTAAAATCAATATCGTCATATACCGCATTTTCACGTCTCATTCTCATTTTGCGTGCGCTTCATGTCAACCAGGATAAAACGAAGTTGCTCCTCCGCCCGGACAAGACCGTTATCACGCAAGAACACCATATATGGCCATCGCTTAGTGACGAGGATTGGGTCAATGTCGAAGTCAGCTTGCGTGATCTGATCCTCAACGATTACGGAAAGAAAAACAATGTCAATACATCCAGTTTAACCAGTTCCGAAGTCCGAGATATTATTCTTGGTATGGAAATTTCAGCACCCAGTCTTCAGCGTCAACAGGCGGCGGAGATGGACAAACAACAGCAAGAGCAGAAGCAGCTTACCGCCACCCTAACGGAAACGGTGAATGTACACGGTGATAAAATGTTGACATACACCACAACTCAGTATGAGCAGGCCGCTTTTGCTTCAAAGACCGAATGGCGGAATCGTGCCATTGCTGCCAATAACTTGCGGAGCCGGTCCAACAACATTTACATCTCCGCGGATGACCTTGGTGAGGGCAGCAAATTCACCTACATCATGCCGAAGAACGTTCTGAAGAAATTCATCATGGTGTCGGACTTGAGGATGCAAGTCGCCGCGTATATCTACGGTTCCTCACCGCCGGACAACGACCAGGTCAAGGAAATCAAATGTTTCGTGATGGTGCCACAAGTAGGCAATACCTCCAGCGTGCAGCTGCCACGACACCTGCCTCAACATGAATACTTGACCAAGGAGCAAGGTCTGGAGTCGTTGGGCTGGATTCATACCCAAAGTGGCAACGAAACTAGTTACATGAGTGCCCACGACGTCACCCAACATTCAAAGTTGATGGCCGCGCATAAAGAATGGGATTCAAAGACGATCACAATCGACGTCACTCTGGTTTCGGGTGCTGTCTCGCTCAGCGCGTGGGGTCTCACACCTGGCGGATATGAATGGGGGGCTCAAAACAAAGACCCAAGCGGAGGCGATATGCCACAAGGCTTCCGGATGGACATGGGCGACAAGTGCCAGCTGCTGCTGTCGGACAAAATCCTGGGGTACTTCCTAGTGCCTGAGAGTGGAATCTGGAATTACAGCTTCCTTGGGGCGCAGTTCAGCGACGGGGCGGAGAAGAAGCCCTACCATGTCAAGATTGACACGCCATTACCATTTTACAACGATCTGCATAGGCCGCTCCATTTCCAGAATTTCAATGAACTGGAGGACCTGTGGGTTGATCGGAGCGATAACTTTCAGTAGAGGGCAGGATTCGAATGGTTGCCCCAGCTTGCTTTATATATTGCCTAGTAGTATAATTGTCCTTGGTTTCCCGGCGCACGAGATTGCTACCTGTTCTATATTATCTTTAAAAATGTATATTAGCCTGATGAATAGTAGCTGCCTCATGCATATCAGCCTTCGCATGGTTTAAAGTCTTGCCGTAGCCCCCCTCCGCCGTCTGATATACAAAAGTTAGCCGAATGTCAGGCCACTCGGCTACAATGTGTTGTCTGGAGCCATCGGAGCGTCATGGTTTTTCTAGCGAATGGCGTTCGATCAACACCCGACACTCTGCCTTTCGCCGAAACCTCTCCACTCTACCATCTGATATCGACAAAGCACAGCAATTGGACACTGCCGCCCTTCCATCTACCGACAACGATGTTTTCAAGGTCCGTCATTTCTACGGCCCGCCGTGCGGCTACGTCGCAGAGCTTCCGGCCGATTGCTAGGAGGGCTTTCTCGGCGAGCATTGTTGTCCGTATGTCAAACCTCCAGACGCCAGATGAAGGACCGATTATCCGGAGGGGACGCACGACGGGCGATACGATGGATGTATAGACCTTTAGAAGAGCCTCCAATTGTTAACACATTCCAATATTCTAGGAGGCGGCAAGCATGCGCCCGCCGAAACCGGACCCGGAGTGTCTATGAACTTGGCTGGTACGCTATATGACCTCCGATACTCTCACGCCTACCATACGCCGTCGGCCAGGCCAGACCGCACTTTCTAACCGAGCGATTTGACTCGATGGGGTAGACATCAAGAGTTCCAATGATCTTTTCGGACCCGGAGCCCAACCTGGTACCGTCCCAACCGATCTCGAACAAGCCACGGGTCTTGAGCGTCTCGAAATATTGGGAAAGATGGAGGGATACGATGCGTTTAATATGAAGCCGCTAGATGCGAGCCGGCTGGGTAGGATCCGCTCCCCTCCGGTGGTCTGTCAAACCGTGCAATAGGGACGACAATGCTGAATTGGCCGCATGTGTGGTTAGGGACCATGGAGAACCCCATCCTCGCACAGGGTTTCGGCGAAGAGCAGTACGTATTCTATCAGGTATTTGCAAGAGAGATAACTGGTGTGCTAATTGTATTCTTAGCTATGTCGGATGCACTGGATTTCCCGCTGTATGTTGATCCTACGGGGCAGCTTTTGCGGGCGAGGGTCCGCAAAGCTCGTTCAATCATACTGACGTTTTCACCTGGATGAGTAGGATTCACATCTCACCATGTGGCTGACCCTATCGCGCACGCGACCCATCGAGAGATGCACTGAGTGCGGCAATGTGATCAAGTTGGACTATGTGGGCCCCGCGGATGCACGTATGTGACCGACCTCCTACCCGCCATATCGTGACGTCGGCATGCTTATGGGAAGATCTGTGCTTTTGCTAACGGCGTATATAGACAATGACGCGCCGGAGGACCCCAAGACAATGGCGGACTTTGTCAAGAAGGAGTATTGGTACAACTAGTTGCTTTATCTTGTTCTTTTTCGAGCGGGAATCGGTGCAGGTGTGGATTTGGGGAGGCCAAGGGGACTGTACGCGCGAACTGCTCTGGATCTAAATTTCGTGTCGAGCTTGGCTCGTGTATATGGTCAAACAAATCACAGTATATAAATCCGTGTTCCATTGATCTATCGATAGGCCTTAGATACAGCCATAATACAGATGTATCGTATTTACGGGACAATCACGTCAGTTGTCGGTTCTGTTTGAACCGAGTCGGTGACTGTTCTATGGGAATACGAGCATACTTCTCCCCACGGTGCACACTCTCCCTCTTGCGAGGAAGAAGCATACGATTATGTCAACCTGGCAGTGCGGTAAGCTAAAGTAAACATCAGCGTCGGAATTGCCAGGCCAAATTTCGAGGGTTTCAACTTTCATGGAGAGAAGAAAAGAAAGAGAGAAAACCTTTCAAGTCGGCCTGCACGCAAATTTATAGTGGCTGCTGAGGCTTAAAATTTTCTTGGCTCTTTCCTTCTGCATCGACTTTTTCCGAATGGTGGGACCACTTCCAACGACAAACACCACCGAGCAGCCGGCCCAGGCCATAAACCACCATCAAAAACTTCACGTCTGGATTCCAGTTCCAATATACTCCTCGCTGAGAACCACCACCGCTTTGTCAACCGCTTCCAGCGGCATCCGCTGCAAGTCCACCTGCAACCATGATAGCGGGGCGAGCTATCTTGCGGTCCTCCCACGCAAACCTGCAGTCCCTCAGGGCACTGCCATCTCCAACTCTAAGATATCCCACCCGGTTTCACTCGACATCATCGCTATTGAGGACTCCTAGGCTAAGACGATGCAATTGGCCACTACCGTTATCGCAAGTTTCACACAGAGGCTACGCAACGACCCCGCTACCGAAAGAACAAAACCCGGTTTCTGAGACCTCATCGGGTACTTCAGAGTCTGCAGACAGCGCGGGGGCACCCCAAGAACCAAACCCTGACGCTGCTTCCGCTGAAGAGCCAGTTCCTCGTTTCGACCCCAGGACTCTCCTCGACCAAGGCATCCCACCGACTCCAGACCAGTACAATACCTCGCTTGCCACAAAGCCTGACCCGACAGGTTCAGAACGCTCTCGCGACCCTATCAAAGCCGCGCAGCCACGAGGCTCCGGCGGCGGGAACAATGAATACGTATCTTCCACAGACCGCAAGCGCGCCCGCCTAGCCTCAATTCTCTTCGTTAGCATAGTTGCCGGTACCATCGGTGCCGCAGTCTATCTCGGCCGCAACTGGGAAACCCAAGCCGAACTCGATGCCCACCCCGACACACCGAACGGCTGGGGGCCCCTTCTCTTCTATAATCGCATATCGGCCCGTCTCACCGAGGTGCTAGACTACTACAACCTCCCTATCGCCGACAAACTTCTCCCCGACCCGATAGAGGAAACATACCGGCCGTACACGCTCGTTCTCTCTTTAGAAGATATGCTAATCCACTCGGAATGGACGCGCGAGCACGGCTGGCGTACCGCCAAACGGCCCGGTCTAGAGTACTTCCTAACCTACCTGTCGCAATACTACGAGATCGTCATTTTCACCTCCCAGCCAAATCCCATCGCCGCACCTATCACCGCAAAGCTCGACCCATACCATATGTACTACCAGCTCTTCAGAGAAGCGACGAAGTATAAAGGTGGCAAATACATCAAAGACCTGTCCTACCTCAACCGAGACCTGTCCAAAATCATCATGATTGATACAAAGCCAGAGGCTTGGAGCGAACAGCCAGAGAATGCAATCAAAATGAAGCCGTGGAACGGAGACCCGCGGGATAAGGAGCTGATCGCATTATTGCCATTTTTGGAGTTCATTGCGGCGATGCAACATGTGGACTTGCGGGAGGACCTTAAGAGCTTCCCAGAAGGGAGCCATATCCCCACCGAGTTTGCAAAGCGAGACGCAATTGCGAGGGCTGAGCTGAAGAAAAAACTAGAGGAGGAGAGGAAATCAAAGGGGCAGGGTGCTGGTGGCGGGCTGCTTGCCAGTTTGCTTGGACTGCAACCTAAGACACAGAGAGAGGAGAAGCTACCGCAAGACCTAGTAAGGGAAAGGGGCCAACTTTGGTATGACCAAGTCTCGAGGAATTTGAAAGAGCATGGTGATGAAATATTAGAGGCAGACAAAAAGGCACAGGAAGAGATGTGGGGAGGGCAGACGACTAGTTTGTCCAGGCTTTTGACAGAGGTAAATTACTCTGTCAATTTACTATTGCACAAAGATAGAGAGATGCTAATGTGACTCGTGATGCTAGGGGATGCCTCAACCGCAGATTCCGCCACTGCCGTCGTCAGAAGAGCAGTCGAAGCAGCTGCCCGTTTCCAAGAAATAAATCGAATGGTATTTGGAACGCCATAAAGAACCCCGATACTTGTATAATATACTTATCCTCCTCCCATCTGTATCTTTACTGGGTTTAAAGCTCATGTCTGTCACTCTATGATTTACTAACACCCAACCACCGGAACAACCTCGACTCTCACTTGGTTTTGCTGTTGTTCAATCTACCCTTGTTCTCTTCAATGTATATATATACAAGGACCATGTCTATACCGTTTTGTGAACTTCCGAGGCACGTGTAGATATAGCGCTTGCCGGAGCATCCGAGCGGGGAGGCGATATAGTTATATTAAAGTAATTTATTGGGCAAAAGTGGATAAGCAGCATAGCCGTTACAATGTGTAGTCTACGTGCACCTCAAGACCAGGTATATATTTATAAAAAAAAATCAAGAACTTTTCTCATTAGTTTCGGGAGATTATGCTATGAACACTTGCACAATGCCGAGGCAATATGTAAAAATGACTGCCCACCAAACAAAGGGGTATCAGGTTGCGATACTATACAGAAAGAATACCAAATTGCATCCACAATCCATCTTTTGCTTAACCTCGCTCTTCGCTAGAATCAAGACCTTAACCCTTTAACTGTTCATTTGTTTCGCACCCGGCCGTTTCGTCGTTTTTTAATTCTGTTAACTTTTATATCTCGTGTCGCCGCTTCTCTAGTACCTGGACTCTCGGTACTCACAGACCGCTTTAATTCCGTAAAGCAGCTCTCCCATAAATCTAGCTTGCGTCGCCAACAGTGCCATGAGTACCACATCCTCGCTTCTGAGCCCCATCCCGACACCCTTCCAATCCCTCGTGCTTACCAGCTCTGGCTGCTCGCAGATACGCCGTAGGAACACCCTCGCCCCTTTGCGTAAGTAAAACTTGATATGACTGTATGAATAGTCGTCCTTCTGGATGCCCAACAACCGCAAAGAGTAAAACCATACAGCCTCACGAAGGGATTTAATGTCTGCAACCGCCGCGGGTGAGGGCGCGCCATCCCTCGTCTGATGTGCGGTGACGAAGGACTCCGCCGGCAAGTGCTGGAACGTCTCAATCGGTGACTGCAGCCGTGAGTTTGGTGTGTAGAAGGATTCGCCATGATGGAGATGTGCAGGGGTGTCTGCATCAAATATACCAAATTCCGGCGGTATGCTAAACAAACTGCCAACATGAGATGCCCTACCGCTGCTAGGAAAGTGCTGCTGGTGCGGTGCGTCGTCGTCCGCAATCTCTTCGCAAATCCTCTTTACCTGTTGAAAGTGGCTGTCTAGGATGTCTTCCAGACCTTCTGCATATTCGCCAATGACTTCGCACGCGTGTCGCTCCCAGTCAAAGTCCTCCATTGGTAGGAATGAATATTCTTCGCTGTTTAGGTTGAATTCTTCATGGAGTCCCGAGTCGTTGACGCCTGCGATGCCAGTCTTGGAAGGAGATAGGAGGAAACGCGAGTTATCCTCTGCAAAGACATTGATAGGTATTTGGTCGTTCAGCGATTTTGCGGAAGCCTCCACGAGTGAAGAGGTAGAAGATGATGGAGAGAGAAAAAATTCACGGCCTGCGCCTAGCGGATATTGGGAAATACTCGAGACAGGAATGTAACTGCCCGGTGCTGACAGCGATGTTGCTAACGCTGGAGGAGGTGCATCCTCAGCTGTGACGCAATCTTCGAATGATTTTCGCCGCTTCTGCAGTTTCAACGACCTCCCACCATTTCGGAAATTTTGAGTGACAGGTGAAGCGTCGCTAGATGCTGGAATGGAGCCTGTCGGGGTTTTTAGCCATTTGTCTGGTAAGTCCGTGTTTCCTTGCTCGTTTCCCGTCATGCTCAGCTGCTGTCGTTTTCGGGTTAGCAACGATATCCCGGGTGACGGTGTCCGTGGTAGCTCCAGTCGCTTCATGTCCTCTGGGTTGTTGTCTTTATCGGTGTTCTTCGGTAGCTTAGACGAGACGTGGAGGTAAGGGATGATTGATATTGCGGAATTCTTAATTGATCCAACAGTGCCGCCAAGAAGGTCAACCTCTGGCACCAAGCCGCAGGCAAGTGCAAATCCGGATTGGGCGTGGTAGTAAGACAGAATGCACATGGCGAGCACTATCTCAGAAGTAGACCAGTTGTCTGAAGGTTCGTCGGAGGGGCGGTTCGATCCCTTGATCAACTCCTGCACATCTTCGTGAACTAGCCTCCATGGTTGGTGAGCCAACAAGGTGTTGAGTTTAGCCAACCGCTGCAGCTTTTTCGGTGCATATTCCAATCCCCGCAGCCAAGTCTTATTCCCACCATAGTCGAGAAAGTACCGCGATAGCAATGAGACATAGTATTGGCACTTGTGCTCTGCGGCCGCGAGGATGCCGATGTACAGCTTCCATGTCCGTGACAACGCACTTCCAGGCCGGTTCATAAGCCCCTGGACAGTTTCCAGATTCACTTTGGCGAACTTTGGATAGAACGAAAGCATTTTATTCATGTTGGTAATCCTTCCGTTTGTCATCCAGGCAGATTTGTGAAATGAATGGACTTCGTGAGAGGCTGGCCTCGATGTCGTCCCACCCTGCGAACTGCCTTGCGAGGAAGAATGTTTTCTCCTTCGTCGTTCACGCACCGGTTGTCCAAACGCATCGCTGCCAGGTGGCGATAATGGGGTTCCCCTATCAGAATTCGACCCAGGATAGTAGGAACGATCGTATCTCCGATTCCCCCGATATGACATATTGTTCACCCCGCGACCGCGAGATCTAGAACGTCCATGAAAAGTGTGAAAAGAGCGACCAGGGATGGTGATAGAGCTGGTGCCCGACATGATAGTGTCGTTTATCGGTGATATCGGAACCTCATCTTCATCTTCGGAGTTTTCTTGCGTCTCATTGGTGGACATGTTGCTATCCGTCCTTGCCATAGGGTTGAGCATGTTGAGACCGATAGTTTCGTGCAAAGGTATCAGTCGCGAGGGGCTAGCGTTGACCAGCTCCGGTAGCTGAATACCGCTGTTCTGTAGATGCTGTCAGTCCTTGCATTTTTTAGGTTCTAAACGCCTATATATAAAAACCTACGACAACTTTTTGTAGAATCAGTCGGCAGTTGACTCTAACTTCCTTGTATGGGCAGTCCATAGACAGTCTCATGAGAGTCAAATAATAATTGTCGAGATTCTTCTTCATTTCATGCATAGTCAGCACTTCATCCTTGAGGTCTTCGATTCTCATCCGATCGTCTGAATTCAAGACATTCTCAAAGGTGTTGAGCACAGATGTGCTATATGATATGGTGAACGTTGGTGGGATATATCCAGGCTTCTCGTCGTTGTCGCCCGGGAAGCCGGATTCGTGGGTCGGCGTCAAAGGCACTTCTATGGGAGTCCGAGCAGCAGAGATGATCCTCGGATCAGAATCCCCATCAAGGTCGTCGTCGAAGACATCGTCAAATTCAAGCCCCAACCTCGCCGATGTCTCCCGTCTTATTCCCCTGCCTGTGGTAAAGCTCGCACGAGGACTCTGGCCTGGGGTTTGCTGCAAAGGTCTGAAGCCACCCAGCGAGTTTCCTGAAGAACCAGGGATGTCCCTCGTGTGGCGTAGGTAGTAGTTCGTCCATCCCTCCACTAGAGAGCCGACAGCTGCGAGCACAGCAACGCGAGCTTGCCGGTCCTCTTTGTATAGCCCGCCGATAAGGAGGTTTCGAGCAAATGAGCTGGAGGGCGTTTCAGTGACATCTTCGTGATCCCCTGCGCCAAGAGTCAGTTACAACTGGGTCAGACAGAGAGAGCAGCGCCGAGGAGGGAAACATACAAGCTTTCAACATGGTGAAGCGGAGTAAGAAACAAAACTTTTATTGTTCAAAAGGCATACCAACTTGATAAGAAAGACTGAGGTGACGGTGAAAGCAGGGTCCGGTCCAGCCGACTCGTAACACGGATGCGATATGCGCCTTGTGCTTGTGGGCGAACTTTGTTGCGGGCGTGAAATGGGAAGGAAAGTGTGAAAGCGAACATTCAATTCAGAGCGCGGCAGTATTCAGAGGCATCAAGTCCATATTTAGTATAGTGTCGTCCTTATATAGATGTTCGCCCAAAAGTTGGATTCAGGGACTGAGAGTCGAGTCACGATGTGATGCCAACACAAGGGCCTTGAAACGCTGGGTGGAGAGAGCCGAACCGCTTGTTAGCATATCGTTCAAGTAGCCCTGGGGTATTTATTTACCCGCCAGAACAACAGCTCGGACGAGGCTCGATCGATCAGGATCAGAATATTCAGCAGAGTGGACAAAAGGAACTTCAAGAAACAGCTCTGTGTGAATAGCCAGGGACGTGCCCGGGTTAAAATGCAATCCCGTATGCGGTGCGACAACAGCTCACGGTGACAGCGCAGGGGCCGCAGTGAGCTGCTGGGACCGAGACGGACGGCAAAACGCAGAACGCGAAAGCATAATGGCGAGGTGTTATATATGCATGCAAGAAAGAATTTTTTCCACGCTGCTATTTCCGATATTGATATGGATCCTTTCCTGCTGGGAGCATAAACTTACCGAACGGGATTCGAAACATGCTGAATGAACAAGTATGTAAGTGGTGCTGAAGAATGCGGCGTCCAAAAGGGCTTTTCTTGTCGATTCGTAGGCTGAGGAGCCTCGCCAAATTTTGTATCCTGCCTCCAATCACAAAAAGCAGAGTCTTGGTTGCCGGCTGCCGTGCCTGATTGCACAATCCGCAAGGGTTCTTATGACTTTTGTTCTCAACCCCGCAAAGTGCCCTAGGCCTGTGCGTCCGTCCACGGCTATTTCTTTTAAAAGAATAACCAACTAGCCCACGAATCCGAGCTTCCCGCATGCACTAACTGGTCGAATCGAGTGCCAGGGGTTGCATATTGCTGCGTTCTCAAAGGCAAGAGCGACGAGAAACGAGGCCGGCTAGGCTATCCAGAAAAGTGTGTGACTCGAGGTTTTTGGAGCTGACAGAAGAGATTTGTGCTTGAAGATCAGCCCTTGAGAATGCAGTTTTATGAGCGCCCGTTTTCGACGCTCTTTGCTTTTGCAACCTCGACCAAGATGGTGCGTGGGGGCCAAGCGTAGATTCCTGCGGAACTTGGTGGGACATTTTCCTGCTGCTCGACGATTGGGACATGCGATAAGGGGTTGACTTTGGTCTATCAACCACCAGGCTGGGCATCTCTACCGGAAAGAGATGCACCAAAATTTTTTTTGTCCTTTTGACCCCTCTGTCCTTGGCCTTTCGGCCCGGAAAGACAGGATACTGCCATCAACGGGTTATACTTCCGCGTCCTGGAAGGTCTTGTCGCCCTCGTTAGATTCACCTGCCAAGTCGCTGCTCGAACCATTTCCCTGGGAATTGGAAGAACAGGACCCATAGCAAAAAATTTTCCAGCACCATTGCGTGGCGAAAAGCGTAGACTGCTGAGCGACAGAGAATAAATTTTTCTTTCACGGTAAACGCTTGCGAGAAGAGGCTGAGGAAGGACAACTTCCCTGTTTCCCTGCAGGTTTCCCCCACCGGCTCCCGCAAGCTCTCAGCATGAGGCACGGACGCTAACCAGGCGGGAGAAAGTTGGGAAGGGAAAAAATAAAAAATAAAAAAATAAAAAAAATAAAAAAAAAATAAAAACTCTTCTGTCCAGATTGCCATGATAGGTCCCGCCTATTCTTCGTACTGCACAAGCAAGACGAGGCGCGACGCTGCCATGGGTTGACCTTGTTAGCCCCGCAATTATCACGCCGAATAAGAGGTATAGAACGTCTTGGATGTGGGTACGCAGGCATGAGGAGAATGCACACTATCGAGGAAAACCCTTCCCTTCATGCAGAGATCATCATTCGTAGCTGCATCCGTGAGCGACGACGTCCCCGTGCCCGTTGACCAGGTCCCGGCTAGCGAGGTGGGACGAACACATCTGGCTCACGGGTCCCTCGCAAGCGGGCGGTATACTCCGTACCCAGCTTGAGCTGGCGAAAGTCTCGGTTTCAAAACCGAGACTCATTGACTCGAACCGCAGCGACTTTCCGTTCGGCGGCGTGTCGAACTTGAGATTGAGTAACAAGCTCGCATTAAGTGTAGCCTCGGGCATTGAGTGTCGAGCTGAACTTCCTGTTTATGGATAGACCAGGCGCCTAGACGCTAGCAGCCATGGTCGACGTCATGAAGGGAGAAAGCTCGTCTTCCGAGTCGAACCCCCAAGCATTCGGCACCCCGTATTTTGAGCAAAGGCCATAACGAGACTAGTTGGGCCGGGGTGTAGCAGCCGGGGTGTGCTGAGAGATAATCTGACGGTGATGACGACGGTGGTGTGTTTGATATTGACAGGGTCGCGCCCACGATACACCGGACGAGTTGTGTTGCCTGTCCTTGCAAGCGAATCGACCAGCTCGAAAACTCAACCATGTTTGCGAGATCTCTCCAATCCGTTGCACGGAAACATGTCAGCACTTAGAGAGCTCGCAGATGTCGCAAAACCTCTCCTGCGGCTGGTCAATCGCCGATTCGGAGCCTATTCCCATGGCCTCCACGCGACTCGAATTCGCCCTCGGCAGTCTTATCTCTTGCTCGAACGCCACTACAGTCGGCAACCCCGACAGACCAATGGTCCCACAATCGGCGGTAGATACACCCGGAGGCACTTCCACGACACTCCCGTCAGCCTCAGAAATCCCAACCTACCCCCGGCTCAGGAACCTCCACCGCAGGCTGGCCCTAAAAAGGGAGGAAACGACCCCAATGAGGTCTTTACCGACATGAATATACTCTCCGGGGTGCCGCCCCCCGCTAGCGCGATCGAGACGGTCTACGACGATGGTTTCCTCCTGAACAACGGGATGAAATTTCACGGCAAGGACGGAATTGTGATTGTGCACAACGAGGCGTTTAATTGGCTTACAGACGGCGCGGTAAGGGTCGTCCGCAATAGCGTGTTGGAATTGGACGAAGAGCTATTGGGAGTATTGGATGTTGTAGCTCCAAAGCCAGGTACGGGCCCTGCCTGGCTCCGTCAGGTCGGGGATGCACACCAGATGGAGGGATGAAAAAGATCCGATTGCATGCTAACCTCCCTTCCCTCCCTTCCGGCATGCTGCAGAGCTACTGATCCTGGGTACTGGCGCGCGCTCTTTGCAAATCTCAGCAAGGACAAAGGACCACCTGCACAATTTGGGCATCCGTATCGACAGTATGGATACTAGGAACGCTGCCTCATCATACAACCTGCTAGCTACCGAACGGCCAGGCCAGATTGTCGCCGCGGCATTGTTGCCAGCTTCATTTCGCTGACCGGCGGAGAATTTCGCCCAACATCGGACTCTTGGTGTTGTTTGTCATGCTAGGGAGAACTGTTGAGACTCCGTGCATACGGAAGCGTTTTGATGTGCAGCACCCAAAGGAAGGGAAGAAGAAAAGAGAAGAAAAGGCTTACGAGTGTGAGAGCATCTGGTTAGTCTGACCTTGCATGTGCATGCATTCATGTACATGTATGTACTCTGAAGAATTCTGGGAAATGCGGAGGTGGACGAAAGAAGCGTGTGCGTGGGGGATCATTGTCGGCATGGATGGGGGCTGGAAGCTAATGTGCATGTCGACGAGAAAGTGATGCTGATGCTTACCGCGATACCCTCGCAAATATTTGCGAAAGAGTGCTGGATCACAAGGGCCCGGCGGGCTATCAGACCGCCCTAAAAATGTGATACCTCATATTCACCCTCCTACGACGCCATAAGCCGTCGAAATATCGTAATAGAAATTATCAACTTTGAGGTATTTCCTATCAACGCCCCCGGTGACATTCCGGTGGCCAGCGGCAAGTGGAGATGGATGCCCTTCTGTGGGGCGGCCTCGGCAAATATGGCCATGGCATGCACCCCGCAAAAAGACCAGCTCGCTTTCGCACAGCCATGTAAGACCGCGGCCAAAGGGCCCGGTCATGAGACCAGGATGCGATGGGAAAGCAAGATTCGGTGAACCGGCGAGTGCTGCCTGGAAAGTCTGACCAGCCTGGCTTTTACGTACTCATATAGTATACTTCCAGGAACCGTTGAGCGCCGAACGCGACCTCGCCAGCGCGCGCGGCCACTCAGAAAACATGCTCACGGGATGCACAAAAGTGCATGCGTATGTACAGTTCGAAAGGGGTTGGGTTTTATAATTAGGTCCAATGGGAATGTGAGTTACTTGTCATATATATCAAGACCTGGACGGCGGTTTCGTCGTCGAGTGTCCTGTGTATATGCTAACACGCCGGTATCTATCGATCAATTGAGCCAGTGTGTCACGCGTGTTAAGGGTATTTATTATAGTCCGCTTTGCTGCTGACGGGGGTGTCTCTGAATCATGAACTCTATTCCATCGTCAGCGGCCTGAATCGTGATGAATCGTTGGGAGTGCAAGCTGGTCTGGCGATCGAGCCAAGCTACGTTACATAGATATCGTTATATTGGCGTTTCAAGAACCCAAAGCCGCCGCCCGGACAGATCTATTGTTATCAGTCTGGTATATGCCTACGCTTTGACCTGGGGGAGGCGTTAAGCCCAGAGCCGTAATCGTCACAACATCGCAGAAAAAGGGTGCCACGCGTTATCGCGCCCTCCGATTCCGTTTGATAATCCAAGTTGATGAGAAACGCTTAGTACAAATATTATATAGTAATAGCATTGATGCAAGAGGGTAGGGCTGGTATCATATTGATACCACACACTAGAACTTCATATGGGGCTCCGGAGTTGTCTAGGACCAGCTTGTGGTACTGCTAGTACCGGTAATCATAGTAACCAGGCCGCGTACCATCTCGTTGAACTGGTATCACCAGTTCTGATATCTGGAAACCAATACTGTGGGTATCGAGGCAGGCAGTGACACACTGATCCGCCCCTATCATAAAATATATACACGATCATGGAGCAGCTAGATCTTTGGGTGTGCTTGTAAGAACTAGTAGCCACGTAGTTCGGGGCTCGATAGACACCGTGCGGCAACAACTCTCGTGGGCTTTCCAGTTTCGTGGTCATGATCGTTGACATATGCAGTTTACATGGACAGGCCAACCCACCAATCACATCAAAACACTGGAGGAACTAACGGAATTCGGAGGCCATGCAGGCTGTCGACCGAAAAGGTAGCTGGTGTAAACCGCAGAATGGTCTCGTGAACAACCACTGGACGTTGCAGCTTGGTGGAGCGGGTCCCACGTAGCTCGACGGCCTGGACCGCCGCTCAGCCCCGAACCCGCATGAGCACCGTCCGAGAGTGCGCCGGAGGGCATCTCCGTGGCTCGTCCGGGCATCGTCACTCGTCGGGTGCTGTTGTCGCATCGTTTGTATAATATAATAGTATATCTACAACATCGAGATGCGCATGCGTCTGGGCTTCAGCAGCAGCCTGGCTGCCGCGACGCTTGTCGCGCTCTGCCGCAACCCAGAAGTCGATGCCTACAGCCACCAACTCCCGCTCCCACTCTCCGCAAGCACCACCAACAGCCATCGAACCAGCGGCATCACACTTAACTCGACCGACATCGCCGAGCCCCTCCGCTACCTCATACACGCCTTCGAGACGCTGCAGTCCGTCTTCTTCTCTTCCGACAGGGAAAGCTACCCCTCCGCCATTGACTGGACTGCCGCGGTAACCCAAACCCACGCGGTCTCCTCCCTGCACAGCGTCCTGCTCTCCCCCTTGCCCCGGAACACCACGCAGGAAATCATCGACATCTACTTCCCCGATATTGTCGCCTTCTACCGCGGCCAGAATGTCGCCTCGCTCAAGTATCAAGCCTACGATGACATGCTCTGGGTAGTCCTGGGCTGGCTTGCCGCCGTGCGCTTCCTCGATGCCTACCGCCTGCTACTCCCGGACGACTACAACTGGGTCTACTACGACTGGCGCCATGATTTTGCCCTCCGCGCTCGCGAGTTCTATACCTACGCCGAGAAGGGTTGGGACGAGCTCTTCTGCGGCGGCGGCTGCATCTGGAACCCCAACCTGCAGCCCTACAAGAATGCCATCACAAACGAGCTCTTCATTGCCGCCAGCGTACAGATGTACTCCACCTTCCCTCGAGAGTACGACAACGACGACGACGCCCCTTCCGCCGCCTCGTCAAAGGATCCCCACGCCGCTTACCTCCTCAACGCGGAGAAGGCGTACGCGTGGTTCCGCGGTAGCAATTTCACCAACAACGCCGGCCTTGTCGTCGACGGCTTCCACATCAGCAGCTACTGGAAGCGGCTGTGCGACGCCCGCGACGAGCAGACATACACGTACAACCAGGGGGTTGTGCTGAGCGGCCTGCGCGGCCTGTGGGAAGCAACAGGGAAGCAGGAGTATCTGCTCGATGGGTACGCGCTGGTGGAGAGCGTGATTGGGAGTGAGAAGAAGGTCGGCGGGCTGGTGCGTGGTGCCGTGCTGGAGGAACATTGCGACAGCTGGGGGTGGTGCAACCAAGACGCGCAGACGTTCAAAGGCATCTTTTTCCATCATCTTACCGCCTTCTGCTCCCCGCATCCATACACGGGTACTTGGAGCACGAGCACGCAGGGACAGGAGCGCAAGCCGGACCTGAAAGCCCATCTCGAGCGTTGCAAGGCCTTTTTCCCGTTCGTCGCCCATAGCGCGGAAGCTGCATGGTCGACGCGGGATGCCAAGTTCTCCGTATTTGGGATGTGGTGGTCTGCCCCACTGTTCGAGAAGGATCCGGGGACGACGGCCAGGCTCCAACAAGGGGCAGACGGTATCGAGCTGATGCGAGACCCGAGGGCAGTGGATGCGGTAAATAACCGGCGGGGCAGCGGCTGGCAGAAGCTCGGTGCTACAAAGGCGGAGCTGGCGTTATCCAAATCCGGGAAGATGAGTTGGGACTTGGAATATGACAGGCCAAAGGCCCTATTTCACACCATGAAGGGTGATTTGAACGATAGGTTTGCGGGGCGGACAGTTGAGACCCAGACTGGTGGGGTCGGGGTGATGCGGGCAGCGTGGGAACTGGGCCAGGAGCTGCAGCCGGGGTCATGATATGGACACGACATTTAGATGCATTTCACGCGATCAAGCACAGCATTTTTTTCGGCTTAGCAGGATGGTCCTATTTCATTGAGCTTTACTTTCGTCTTATTACCAGCTTGACAAGATATACCATGGCGATATGAGGGCGGGGTTGCATAGCGGGGCTGTTCATATTTTGTAAAATCATTCCAGCTTGAGGACAATTGGATTCCCCCCGTGACTTGGAAGATACTATAGATTAGCACTTGGGGGGGCAACCGTCTAGCAACATGACTATATCGTGTGCACAGACGCCTCAGGGAGGCCATATCAGCCTGCTCCCAACAACCTCATACCCCCCACCGACGATATCCACCCCGCCATCCTCACCTACGACCTCCACCCCCTTCTTCGCTCCCATCTTACATATCTGCACCCTATCAACCTCCAACCGCTCCGCAAACACTGTCTCCCGGTACCGCTCCAGCACATCCGTCGCATCAAATTGCAAATCATCCCGCCGCACTTTCCCCCCCTTCCTCTTACTATCCCGCGCACCTTTCCCCGGCTTACAATACACCGTATTCACAATCGTAGCATGCAACTTCAATGGCCGAGCCTCCAGCTGCATGACCCCCGCTTCCACGAAGTGGTCACGCACTGCGCGCGCGAAGGGGTACAGCCGCTCGCTGGTGGCGTCGGCGCTATCGACAGGCGGTATCATTAACACTCCGCACTTTTGGATGCGCGAGGGTGCAGAAGACATGGCGGCCACGCCCTTCAGGTCGATGTATAGCCTTGGGTCTGTGGTCGTCGCGTCTGCGGCAGCCGGGAGGAAGCGGCGCAGGTCTAACGACTCGAGTGTCGACAGTGCGGTTTGTAGCTGCTCCGTCGTGGGGAGGGACATGACGCCTAGCGTGAGGTGGAGGGTGTTGAAGTCGCGGATCGCGCCTGGTGGGATGCGCGTGTCGGCATCGGCGTCGGCATCTGGCGGTGGGGTTTCGTCGATTGCGAACTGCGCGACTGCGGATTTGAAGCTGGCGTAAGCGGGTGGTAGAGGGGTGAAGTGCTGTCCGTGCAGCGGGATTGCAAGGAAGTGCGTCAGTCGCTCGCGGGACTGTCCTGGTCCTTGAGGGTTGCGGCCGGCGTTGGATGCACCTGCATTGGCGGACATTCTGCGGTATTGTAAGAGCCTGCGTATACCTCGCGATGTTGGTGACGGGCAGGATGTGGGTGCCGGCCCGGGTTTTAGAAGCCGTCGTAGGAGCCGGCTGACGGGTGTCGCGTGCATCAAGCGATATAGATGGGAAGAGGGATTCAGCTCGACGTTGACATTGACATCGCTCGGCTGAGAATACTTCTACACTTTGGTCATGCCGGTGTTTGCTAGGGTGTTGACACCCTCGAACAACGACACCAAGGTGCTTCAAAGTCTCCCACGAACTGGAACGAAACAAGTCCAGCTAACAAGCTATCCAACTGGGACAGCAGTGGCCCACATAGGCAACAGCGGTCGAGCATGCCCGCAAGTCGGGTGAGCCGGGTAATACTGACTCCGATCTTCTGGTGGGGAAATATGGGGCAACATGAATCGTGGATAACAAGCTCCGTGATAACGCTTGAGCAAATCAGCTCCCCCAGCGTGAGATGTTCGGTCTCGGATGGCACTCCAAGTCTGTTCAAGTGACGGCTCTTTTCCAATACCTAGCATACGGCGGCGCCGTGGAGACGACCTACCTTTGAAATGCTCCTAAATGCTCGGGGATTCAGTTTTCATCATGGTTGAAGCTATTGCTGATGCCGTGGCAATCCAGAGACATGGAAAGGCCGCGACTTAAAGGAACTGAGGTGATAATGTAGTGACATTTATAAGCCGGGTACGGATACCGATACTAAGTAGCGGTCCAAGTCGTAGAAAGAGATGTCATGAGACGCAAGGGAGCGCCGGCGGCTCACGTTGCCTAATAGCTTGCAATGTATTGAACATACAGGCGTCGTTATATCTATATCAGCGCTTAGCTCTGTAATATCACACACAGATCCAGGGTGAAGCAGGAGGGACGGAAGGCCACACTGAAAAGTTAGAAGAATGTTCAAGAGTATCTTCGATACCAACAGTTGTGCCAAGTACGTCACGGATCGTGCAGGTGAACATCTCCCCCACATGTGATAGAGGGCGCTTGACAACGACGTTGTATCCGACTGCGCTGTGCCCCATACTGTCAAGACTCCCCAGGATGGGGAGGGGTCTGATATACCCGACGAGTGGCCGACTAGAGACGACTATTGTCTGGAATTGAGCCGATAGCGTGGAGTTGGTTCATCATCGCGCACCATGAACTTAGCTCTCCTGTAGATTATTGAAGAATAACATCCTCAAATA
This sequence comes from Drechslerella stenobrocha 248, assembly GCA_000525045.1. Taxonomy (NCBI): domain Eukaryota; kingdom Fungi; phylum Ascomycota; class Orbiliomycetes; order Orbiliales; family Orbiliaceae; genus Drechslerella; species Drechslerella stenobrocha. The sequence goes on along the minus strand of KI966457.1, from coordinate 49,065 downwards.
ATCTGTTGACACGGCTCAATTTCGTCAGGCCACTGTTAGGAATCTGTAGTGGAGCCAAACACCAAACCAGTGGGTTGCAACCGCCATCGAAGTCTATATGTGACTTATAAGGGGGTGTGAATACCAAATTTGCGGTCTCATGAAGGACCTTGGCGGGCAAAGAAAATAGCTGCAAAGGAGACTGCTTGAGCAACCTTTCTTCTGTTAGGGGCGGCAGTAGTCACGACGTCAGCTCTGTCAAGTCCAATGGGTATCCGGGCCACTATGAGCTATAGCGGCTGTTAGCAATATATTAGATGATCAAAGAGTTTCTAATGAGTTATGTGAAGGCTAGTGGGCAGATTATGATGGAGCTGGTTTGCGGACAGGCGGAGATGGTGATGAGGAGGAGACAGAGCATGGGGTGGAAAATTTCGAAAATAATATTGTAGGCAGACAACAACATCTGCCCACGTGTAGCTGCCCGCCATTACGCTCTACCTTCGCCACAATAATATGAAAATGGCATCAACCCCCCCTTTAATTGATATATCCCACTGTCTTGGTAATTAAAACCACCACATCTCCTGAATATACGTTTCAACACAGATTGAGGAAAACACCGCCATCGCATGTTCCTGCAGTGTGTTGTGTGTTGTATTTTCTGTGTTGATGGTGACCCAAACTGGGCAAAACGTCGGCACCTCTTCACGTTTTGCGAGTGGAGAGCGTCTACCGTTCCCCGACGCGAAACGGAGGGCGGAGGCCTGATCTAACTTCCCCCATTGTATGCGTATGCGTATGCGTATGCGGAGGCATGTGTAATGCACGAGCGTTTGCCTGTGCGGTACCTGCGCCGGTCTGGTCGCAAATGGTGCAGCCGCCTGCGAACTCAAATATGGCTCCTCTGCGAAAGAATGGATTCCAGGAAACTTGGCTTCGTGGAGTAACACGGGGCTGAGATAGGTAGAATTCCAAGCAAGGTGAGGGATGCAAATTGCACAAGCTGCGGTCCGTTCTATCTGAGAAATGTTTGCTGGCAAGTGTCCAAATTTACAGCAATATCACAATGGGAACCTCCTCGAGGGGCATTCACATAGTTTCAAGCCCTGACAGAGGAGCATGAACGCAATGCTTAGTCACCGTGTTTATATGAGACGTATTTGACCAATGCGCCTACAGGATAGATCGCCGGCAAGGCGCGCTTTTCCCCACCGGTTTGGGCAGCTGGGTCTAAGCCTCAGTGTCTGGTTGACAGGGCAGAAATATCCCTGCGCGGGTGCTTTGTCCGCATCTGACGACAGTCCTGCAGTTCCATTGTGGCATGGTCTGTTGTGTCTGGATTCATTGTCGACCTCGTACCCGAGTGCTAAGTTCGGCCGGCCTAGAGCGGGCGCGCGCGGTAGAGGCCGGTAGAGTTCAGTAGACCTGGGCAGAGTTTTGTATACTTTATCGCGGAGCAGAGTTTGGCGATACTTTAGTCTACTTGATCACACAGGGGCTTTCGCGACATTTATCACGAGCGCAGAATGCAACCCTGGGGCGGTCAGACAGGCAATACGACCCCTTTAAATAGCAGCGCAAAGACTCAAACGGCTTAGCTTACCTGCGTCTCTGGCCTCGCAAAGAAGACTGTCACAGTTGTCAATTTCCTGCTTGTGGGCTACCTGATCCGGCAGTCGGGTTCTCGAAGCGTGTGGCCGTTGTGGTTGCCCGAGTTTGAGTTTTCCCTGGGCTTTATTTCGCTGGTCTTCCCCTCTCCTCCTCCACACTAACCCTCACCACTTCGTTTCCGTCGACGTCTGCCCGGGATCTCTCCAGCTGCGTGTCATTCGTTTCTCGCAGTTGCTTTCTCGCTCGCTGAATTCAATTCTCTCGTTTCTCCCCTCCCGTTTCCGCCGTTAGTTTCTTCGTCACGTTCGTTCGCACATTGAGCCTGTTCCTGCAGTCGATCGCTTGCCCGTACAAAAAGGGGCAGCACCGCCAGCAACAAACCCGCTCGCGCAAACGGTCCGCCACTTTCGGTCGGTAATCTCATCGCGCCGCGGATATCGGTTGTTATATCGCTACTGTGGATGCTGTAGGCGCTGTCGTGTTTATAGTGTAGAGGGAGGATTCGATCTGAGAAACCACACGTTGCCGGTTGTCGTATATACTCCATCCGCGACCAACAACACCCACCGCTACGATGGTCCGACTGTCAGCACTGGGAGCAACCGCTCTCCTCGCCAGCACCGCCGCTGCCAACCTCATCACGAGGGAGTGCGGCGAGGGTCTGGGGAAGTGCCCTTCGAATAAGCCATGCTGCTCCCGTAAGTTATCACCAATCAATCCGTCGCCGGCAGCAATTGCTAACCCTCAAGCGTCGCAGAGTACGGACAATGCGGTATCGGCGCATACTGTCTTGGAGGCTGCGATCCCACCTGGTCCACCACTGTCAAGTCATGCATGCCGGCCCCCCAATGCCAGTCAAAGACATACAAGTTCACCGACTCTAGGTCGTCACCCATCTTGTCGAATACAAAGTACCTAGGCGACCCCTCGAAGGCCGACTGGGTCAGCGATGGCCAGCCGCTGTTCGCAAACGGAGTGGTCTACCTTACCATGGCGCCAGACACCGTTGGAACTGTGCTATCCTCCACCAGATATGTCTGGTACGGCAAGATCACTGCAAGGATGAGGACTTCCCGCGGCGCCGGTGTGGTCAGCGCTTTCATCATGATGAGCGACGTCAAGGACGAAATCGACTACGAATGGGTTGGCGTCGACCTCAAGACCTCCCAGACTAACTACTACTGGAACGGTATCCCGGATTGTAAGTTCCCTTTCACCAAAGCACGTGGTGCCCCGGAGTCCCTCTGCCTAGTTTGCAAGTACCTTTGAGTGGAGCATGTCGCGCTAATGTTCATTCAGACACCCACTCCGGAAACATCACTGTCGACCAAGGCAACACTTACTCCGACTGGCACACATACACCATCGACTGGACTCCTGAAAGCATAACCTGGTCCGTCAACGGTCAGGTTGGCCGCGTCAAAAAGCGTTCGGACACCTACAATGCCACCAGCGGCAACTGGGAATTCCCACAAACCCCATCTCGTGTCCAGCTATCTCTCTGGCCTGGTGGTCTCGCCTCCAACGGCCAAGGCACAATTGACTGGGCCGGTGGTCCGATCAAATGGGACGGCGAGGACGTCCAGAAGAACGGCTACTACTACGCGCAAGTATCTGAAGTTACCGTTGAATGCTACAACCCGCCCGGCGGCGCTAGCGGCAATGGAAAGACATCCTACAGATACGCAGACTTGAAGGCAGTCAACACATCCGTCATCCTTAGCAATGACCGGACCGACCTTGCATCCTTCCTGGCTACTGGCGAGGATCCCGAGAAAGAGCCCGCAGCACCCTCATCTGTGACCAAAACCATCATCTCGACGGATGCTGCTGGCAAGGCAACAACCGTGATCGATACTGTTGCACCCACGGATACGAACGTCGGAACTGTGCCCGGTTTGAACGGCGCTGGTTTCGACAGCGGGGACTTGAGCGGTGGCAGGCACAACGGCGGTTCCGGTGACGCTAACGGTGCTTCAAACGGTGGCACCGGTGGCACCGGGACTAACGCGAACAAGGCCGGGACTACGGGGTGGAGCCAGTCAGATCAGAGCACCGCTGGCGGCAATAACAGCAGTGATGCACCAAGACTATTTTTGCTGTGGGGTAACCTGGTGGCCATGTTGCTTGTTGGCGCCGCAATGACGACGTTGTAAAGCATGTAAAGGGGCTGGGATGTGTAGTGCTGTCATCTTGTCTTTACTAGTCTTAAGCTTTACGTTTTTCTGGAGTAATATCGATAATGCCTATGCCTTTTTTACCACCTCACCGCTACGTCGGGGCTTCTTTTTCTTCTTTATTCTCTCTCTTTCACCGTGGTTTTGATTTTGCCTTACCAAAAGAATGAATTTTTGTTGTAATCTTTTTTCCAATTTCGCGCGCCTGGATGGGTTTGTTCTTGGTCTAGATTATATAGTGGACGCGATCGCAGCCGCCGTTGCGCCCGCTCGTTGTGTTAGTTTGAATGCATGCCAAGTTCCATCATGCCTACACGCTAATTCTAATAGTAATCTTCTGAGCTTCTTTGTTTAAAAACCTGGCAATTCTTACCCTCGCAAGCAGACGGGCGCAGGGAATTCTATACAGTGACAGAAAAGAAAGGATCGCAGAGCCAAGGGAATGGCGGTCTCCAAACCAGGTACGTCAGAGCTCTCTCAGGCAGCCCAGCACGTTAGAGATGCAGCGCCAAGGCCGGCGTGATTGTACCTGCAGCGCCTCAGCTGGCGTTGTCTCGTGTCACCACCCCGGAGGTCTCAACAACATACAACGCCAAACGAGAACAAACTCGGGGCACCCGGCTTGCGACACGGGGAAGCTATCCACCAGCCAGTTTCGGGGGCGGGCATTGACCGGCTGACGTTTTCTTTGGTTGGTTTTTGCACGGGGGGTAGCGTATAGCCCTGGTCTCAATATACTGACGTTGCGCCTGGCTGGCCGAGCGTGAGGAGGCCTGGCCCGAGTGTTCGAGGAGGCTCTTGGAGGTCATGGTGGATGTAAGACATCGCTTGGCAATTTGTAGCTAGCTATGCGAAACCTGCTTCCAGAAGTTCTTCGCGGGATTATTCCATGGCTCGGTAGAATGGGGACCTGGTTTTGCATGGGACCTACGGAGTTCCCGCCGGGGTTACCGCATGGTATTGGTAGACCCTATTCGTGGTATACGTATCGTGCAAATGGAACGATGCGCGATGTCTTGAATTCAGACAGGGTCGTAGTCCTGCAATATGGACCGACATAGCCGGGCAGCGTTGTTCTGCTGTACTTTTGTTCATAATGTGTAGCTACAGCTGCGTGTATATATATATATATATGGACTCTTCCTTCCTTCCCTCGTTTTGTTCTTCAGCAGCTGGGTCTGATAAGTCTTCTAGTACTTTCATTAACGTTTTTCGATATCGCTTTTCCTCGGGCAGGTCCTGATTCTATTCTTCGATTCTTGTTCCATATACTCTTGTTTCTCTTTTAGTTTGAGTTGATCTCTTTTTTTAAATCAATAGACAGGGATACAGATTCATCGCTGTGCGATATCGATTTGGAAGAACATACATATACAATACCGCAATCATGAAGTACTCCACCCTCATCTCCGCATCTCTCCTTCTCGCGGCTGCCCCAGCCCTCGCGGCCCCGGCGGCCTCCAACTCCGACGACCACGCCGTCAAACCAATCACCGCCAACCCAGCCCGCCGGGTCCGCCGCGCCGTCCCATCGGCCTTGGACGCAGACGACCCGGAAAACAACTACGTCGTCGTCATGGCCGCCAACGAAAACCGACCCTGGCCGGAAATCTTTGACGAGATGGGCTTCAATACGTCCGACACCACCCTGCGCGCACAAGAAGCTCTCGACTACTCGTTCGGCAAACAGGTCGGCGAGATCCGCACCTTCGGCACCAGCATGCGTGCCTTCACAATGCGCCTACACGAGTCCGAAGCTGAGGCCATGGGAGATGCAGATAACATCCGGATCATTGAGAAGGACAGCATCGTCGACATTCCCGCTATCATCCCTGCCACCGTTGGGCCGCAGCAAATGACCGCGGACAGCTTCTCGTTCGAGCCAGCGCAGGTACCGGCGGCTCCCCCCGCGCGCACGAGGATGTGGGGAATGTTGGGGATAGACCGGTTGTGGAGGCGCCAGACGCAGGGACAGGTCACACAACAGGCGAGCGCGCCGTGGAACCTTGCGAGAGTGTCGACGGGGCAGAACCGCGTGGTGCCGAATGGTCGCCGTGTCGGTGGGTTGGGGTTCCGCTTCCAGTTTGACAGCACTGCTGGGTCTGGTGTGGATGTGTACATGCTGGATACGGGGATGAATGTGCGACATCAGGATTTCGGCGGACGTGCCCGGACTGTGTTTAGCGCGTTCAACGACGACGGACGGGATAATGAGGGACATGGGTGGGTTTTCTTCTCGGCTCGGCCTGTTATTTCTGCGTATGTACTAATGACCTGGGTAGAACACATACGGCCGGAACAGTCGGTTCCAGGACCTTTGGGGTGGCGAAGAACGTCAACCTGCTGAACGTCAAGGTTCTCGAGCCTCGCGGACGAGGTAGCTTTGCGGCAGTGCTGCAGGGTATTGATGCGTCGATCCAGAGACACAACCAGCGGAAGGGGCAGGCGGGTTTCCAAGGTAAGCGGGATCATTCGCTACAATCTTATAATATATACATGTGTATACGTGCAGACAGGGCTAACGATATTCTCTCGCTTTTACACAGGTTCCATTATCAGCATGTCCCTCGGCGGCAGGGGCACCCCACAGAGCATGCTAATGATGCTCCAAAAGGCCACACAGGCAGGCGTGCACGTCTCCGTTGCTGCAGGAAACGATAACACAGATGCCTGCGGATTCAACCCGGCTGCGTTTTCGCGACAGATTCCCATCATCACGGTTGGCGCCACGGACGTCAACGATAACAAGGCGTCGTTCTCCAACTTTGGAAGCTGCGTAGATATCCATGCGCCGGGTACTCAGGTTTTGTCAACCTGGAACAACGGACCACAGTAAGTCTTTTTTCCTTTCGATTTATAGTTTTGTGCTGTAGAGTCTTGTACTAACTGTGTAACAGGGGTACGAACGTAATTCAGGGAACGTCGATGGCATGCCCGGCCGTCTCGGGGTTGATTGCAGATATGCTGGTGAAGAACCCCAACTTGCGGTTGAACCCGGCGGGGATGAAGCAGCTCCTCCTGTCGCGGGGCAACCGGGTGCGGATTGCAGGATCCCGAGGCGGCGAGATCATGTTAAGCAACGGGCTGCGGGCAACTGCCTGAGCTGGGCGTTGTGTTTGTACTTGTTTTAACCTGTAAATTTCAATTTTGGGATCATATCCTTTAGAGCGATAAGCGGCTGTTGTAACGGAGCTCAATAGAGAAGAGTATTTAGAATCGATCACCTCGTGGTTTTGAACATGTTCATGGGTCAAAAGGACCGCGCTGTTTTTGTTGTATATTGTAGATAACCAATCACAGGTGTTGTTGCCGGCCCGCCGCCAATCAGATACCAGCATACGTTCCTTTGCAAGTATTGCCAAGTACGATCGTCGATACAAAGAAGACCTGACATCAACAGGTGATATCGATACTTGGTTAATGACCGACACTCGGATGCATTGCTAGCTTTGGCGACAGAATCCAAGGCCACTAATTTGGCCACCGGTGTCCAGAGTGTGGATTATCTTAGTTAGTGCTACGCGCTACGCGTATGCGGCCTGCGAAGGCGATACTATATGTGTGCCATTAAATCATATACTCTTACAATCTACGAACGCATCCTTAGTTAGCAGCGTCATCATGATGACCTTGTAATGTTCCAGTTCTATCAACTGGACTATCTCGCTTGGTCATAGGTTGCATCCATGAAAAGTCCGTACGCTTGCCGTGTAAACCGGCCTCCTGTGGGTTCAACAGAAGAAAACCCCGGAGGCCAGCATGTATCTAGTACCATAATTATCTGCAATGCATAGGCGCCTAGCCTCCCGCGGCGAGGCCAGCGTCAGAGCTGTTGTCCGACAGACGAGAATGCTTAGATTCGTCATTTTAGCGCTCAAGACCGCAACCACGCCTGGACGGTCAGCACGTGCTTAGAGAAGGATGAGGACTATATATGGAGTCAATTTTTAGCTAGATGCCTGGAGAATCCGTTGATTTAGTAATTTCCCTTTCAGTAGCTCGAGATCTCGAGAGCAACATCCAGGATCTTAGTTGATGCGTCTGTCGAATATAGCCTTGACTACGGTTCTAAGCGTATATATACGCGCATATCCTGCTCGATTGTACTACCGGTTACAATTGGACAATTGTCGGATACGTGGTCCATGGGCCTCGGTTGTTGCGCAAACCGTCCGGCTGTGTTGATCTTGGTCCAATATTATGGCATCGCGCACGGATAGATGGCCAACAGCACGAGAAAAGGGTACGGCAACAAAGCCGAAGGGTGAATAGGGTTTCTCAGTTGCTTAGCCCCAAGGTATTCGTGAGGGGTCGATGTCGCGCTCGATGGAGGATCATTTTCTAGGACACATATAGTGTTCCGGAACCTATCTAGAGTAGCTAGTCCTTATACCCGGATACGTGACGTTCTAATGCGGGTGGCAAGGGGACCGCCTGCAGCGACCGGTCTCGCAGTTGGCACGACGTAATAATCTGACGCGGCCGACCGTTGGTTTAGGGATTGGCATCTTCGCGTGCATGTGGTATACATCGATGATGTTATAGTTTCATTGGAGGTAGGTTATTTGCAGGGTCTAGGTATAATCTCACGGCGGTCCCTTTTGTTAGTTTTAAAACGGCCCCTTTGGACCTTGACGGTACAGCTGACGCTGCTCCGAGGAAGGTGTTTGGAAGATGTTTGAAGTTCTGTGGTTTCCAACCGGTCCGAATATGGGGCGTCGACTAGTCTGACAGGGTGCTGCTGACGCCAATTTATGCCTGCATATTGGCTGCGCAGAGCAGAGCTAATTGGGGGCATTCTTCATGCGGCCAAAATTGAAGCTACTAGTATTGATGGATTTACTGCAATGGCCTGGCAACGAGACAGATTGATATTGGCGGGTGGAGATGATTTCGATGATTTCGATGACAGCGACGTGAATCGACAGGTGGTTGGTGCCGTTAAGTCCGACAGGCGTCGTCTTATGTCCGGGACGTGTGCCCCTGCGTAGCGGTCCGGATGGGGTTAGCGCAAAGAGACAAACAAAATGGCCAACACTCGATGCTCAGGTGACTGGGAAAACCCTGGATCCACTCCTCCCTCGAGCTTGATCGAGTAGGGTACCTCGGAAGTCTGGAGTGCATGCATGCACAGGCAGCGTAGGTATGTTTCCGGCAGTTCGACGATGGCAGTTAGGTCTCAAGCCGGGCCGAGGCGAATCTTTGCGTCCAGGGAGCGGTTCCAATTGGGAGTGTGCGGTGGTACTGCTGTAGACACATGGCACGAAAGCGGTGGAGGAACGGAAGACGGTCGAGGGGACGGCTGCGAGGAATCTGCGGGAGGAGATGCATTTGCCATGGCGGAGAGGGCATTGACAACAACATGCCTTGTTTCGGCCGGTGCTTGTCCCAAAACTGAGGGTATTTCGCAGCCGGATTATGCGATTTGTTGTGCCAAGTTGGCTGGAGGCTTGAAACCCACAGGCGGAGAGTGCGCGAAGGAGAAGGTACAAGAAAAGGAGGTACGGAAGAGTCGACGGCCGAGTAGATTTGAGCTAGCGCCGGCTGATGAGAGGCGTGATGTGATGGATGGGGCTGGGCGTGTACACGGGGTCGCATCTCTTGACGGCATCGTCGGTCGGGGAGGGAGACATCTTGGTGTTCGATCGATCGAGCGCGAGCGGTTGACGAGGCAGGGCGACGGGCGGTGGTTGAGAGGCTGTTGGCGGGGTGAGGTTGTCGGTTGCAGGAAGGCAGATTGGCTCCGCATGTGGTCGGCCGTAGACGGTGAAGCTGCGATGTCGCAGCGTCCGGGAGTACATCCGGAGGCCTCCGGGGACGCGACCAGGGCTCCCCGGGCCAGGGCTCCCACACGAAGCACACCCCCGAACAACACCGGGAGCTGCCCGACCGCCCCGGGCCAAGCGACCACGACCTCCGTCGGGCCAAGCGACCACGCCCTCCGTCCGCCCGTCCCAACGGCATCGCCCACTTTTGCTGTGGTGAAAGGCAAAACACCAGCTGCGAAGGATAGCGAGAACACCACACAAAATTCCTTCCCTCTTCGCAGGCAAGTCTAAACCCGCTCACCTTAACGAACGCTGGCTCGACACACAAAATATTAATTTTAAATAATATGCCTCGACAAAATTCCTTCCCCTTTCCTCTCCTCCCCCTCAGCCTCCCATCACCACCACCACCATCGTCATCGTCACCACCTCTGCCGCCTTCAATACCATCGCCATCAGCGGTCCGTTAGCCTCATCCTCTCCTCCTCAGTATATACTCCCCCAACACCTTCCTCCACGTGCCCTTCCGCACCTTACCGCCGCCGCTCCTCCGACTCTCGCCTCCGTCCCAGTCTCCGTCCGCCAATCTTCCGCCCTCATCTATTCTCACCATCATCGCCGCTTCACCGTCACCACTGGGCCATCTGCCTCAGAGAATCTACAACCGGATTGTCGCTATCGTCCTTGGGGTTCGACTCGAAAAAAAAAAAGGCCGCCTCCGATCCACCAGCTGCTCTCGGTCTTCTTCGCCAGCCAAACCACCACCTGTCTATCCTGCTATCCTGCCATCACCAGGTCGAGCGAGGGAGCTTACCATATTTGGTCAGCCGGATCATCCGCGTCATTACACCATCAGCGTCGTCGCCTTCGGCGGGTGACACGTCTCCGGCTCAATAAATTGGCCGTACCGCCCCCGGAAAAGGCTGGTTTCTGGTTCTATCAGCCATCATCGCCAAATCCGATAGCCTCTTCACATCATTCTCTCTATATACCATCGCAATGTCGTCATCATCCGGCTCGCCGACTTCACCCTCCACACCCTCGAGGCCCCAACTCATAGTCAAGCTCAGACTCACACCAAACGTCCTTCAACAACTGTCCCCCAGTTCTTCGACCGACTCCGTCAGCACGCCGTCAAAGCCAGCGTCCGTAGCCGATGACGATAAGACGCCTTTGGGTGCCACGTCCCCGGCTACTGCAGCCTCACCAGTCCCGACACCGTCTGTAGCCTCCCCAGTAGCGACTGGTCCGGGATCGCCTCCCAATCTAGAAGGGAAGGCTGTCAACGGCGTTGTCGAGGCTGTGAAACGCGGCGGGAAACGCGCTGGCGGCGGCGGAGGCAAGCCTGGACCCAAGAAGCGAAAGCTGTACGTGCATCACTCTACCATCCTATCCTTTCGCTGCGTGTATTCGTATGACTGATTTATCATTCTAGTGACGATGGAACCTCCCTGCCACCATCACGCCTAGGCCCCAAATCGTCTGGCGGCGCAATCAACGCCGGCCTTCGCGCTCTGGACCGCACCGGCGCCCCCTGCAAGAAGTGGTCAAAGGCGTCGTTTACACTGAAGAGTTTTACCGGCTTTAAATTTACCCTCAACGTCTACGGATCACAAATCACTCCTGCTACCCTTGACGAACACAAGGAGGGTCTCAGCGTGAGCATGTCCGACGCTGCCTCCTTCGTCTCTGCTGGGCAGAGCGATGCCGGCACACCGAAGGAAGATGTGGCAATGTCCGACATGACTAATGGTGCTCCGATGGAGGACGTACAGAGCACCAATGGCGACGCGAATCCCACCACCCCGAATGGAGTTACCGGCGGGATAAACGTAGTCAATGGGGTCCACGCCTCGACGTCTGAGGGGATGCTTGTCGCCGCCCTATAAAGTACAGCCTGGACTCCCCGTCCGGGACATATAAACCCGCAGTCGGCTATGGACTGTTTTCATTGTTACTGTTTGCTGACGGCAAAAGGGTCTATCGCACCTAATACATCATCGGTTTCCCCCTTGCTCTGTCATGATTTGGTATAACACTGGCGTTTTTGGGTCTCTTTTAACTTTGATCTGGTTCCACTATAGATGCAGATTGGTTCCCCTTCCTTTCCATCCCCTCGTTTTACTGTAAATTACATCTTACCTTGATCCCTTTTGTCTCCCTTATCCTTCTACCATTACCCTTTTTTGTGGTATCGCTCTCTTCTTCCGTGTACCTTATGCTAGGGATTGTCGGGACCGGTGTTATCTTTGGAGTTTTGCTCGTTTTTTTCGCAGGACCGCTTTGTTTTTGATTCCGCAGGCTGCATGATACGGGTCTCTATTGTACCCTGGACGGTTGCTTTACTCGTGCTATTCCGGCTCGTTCCCACTTGAAACGATCTCTCGAACAAAAAAAGATATCCAATCTATATTTTCTTTATTCTGGATTTTCTTTTTTGTTCTTTTGTCGTCAAGGGATATCTTGCTTTCGCATGCCATCTATCCTTCGCCCTTGGCTTGTATGATATCCGAACATCATTTTTCAAAAGTTTCATATCGACGCTGGTAATATAATACACAATTCTCCCCACCGTCCTGTGCGGACAGTCTTCGGGTTCGCCAGGCAAGAAAGAGTCCGGAGGGATGGAACGCAACACAATTACTAAGGATCGGGAAGGGGCCTGGTATCAACGCCACGTCTGCTTGGGACAATATCGATGCGTGCATGCGCATATACATGTGGAGCATGCATCGTCTGCACTACTGGCTTATTGTAAGCACACCTGCAGTCTATGGCTTTGGCCCCATCAAGTATCGCTCCATCGAATAGCCCCGCGGCGCAGCGGAGCCCTTGTTGGTAAGATCACGTGATCAACTATAATTCAGTGGACGGCTGCGGGATTGCCATGCCACCGAGAATGAACTTAAATTTAAAGGAGGGGTTTGGATCAACATGCTATTGCATTACTTTTATTCCGGTATCGTCCCACACTTCATGTCCCTGGTCATGATGAATCATGACGGCATATCCCATAACCATAATGCATACACTCATGCGCACGCTTCCCAAAAAAAAAAAAAAAAGAGGCTGACATATCCAGGTTGCTAAACAGTGAACGAACGATAGACGATAGACAATAGAATATTACGATAGCTAGATCTAAACGACTTCCTTCCCGGCGTCCCCCCAGACTTCCTTGGCCACAAAGCACACGTTGATAGCATCTGCGTTGGTCCCGTCCGCGCGCTTTGCATGCGAGTCCGTCGTGCGCGTAGTCAGCACTACCGTCCCTGTGCGCACGCCGGCCACGAAATCGAACTCCGTCTCATCAGAGCGGCGCTCATGGTCACCCGCGCGCGGGAGAAGCGCATACGCCGGCCCCAGTATCGCACTGGCCATGATCCCTGTCGTCCAGGCCTCGCGACGGCGATAGTGGCGAAGGCGGAGGCCATGACGTCTAGATGCATTGCGGAGGTGAACATTGCGGCGGCGCCTAGCGTTAGGGAGGCGAGGAGCGCGAGCGAGCCGATCGAGTTTGTGGTGGTGTTGTTGGGGCTATTATCGGTGAGCTGGCTGGAGGTCCATGATGCGAAGCCGCTGGAGAGGGTGACGCCCATCATGACCATTGCGTTTCCGATGACGCGGTCAAGTGCGAGCGTAGAGGCTTCTGTGGCGGTTGCGCGCTCGGTTTTTTGCGCAGCATCGATCGTTGCGAGAGCTGCACGGAGCTCGGCTTGGTCATCTATGGTGGGGGTTGAGGAGCCGCCGCTGTTGTTGGTAAGGGTGCTGGCGATGGTGAGGCTGCCGCTGACTGGGCTGATGGGTGATGTCGATAGCGAGGGCCTGGTTGGGGAGGTGATGGGGCTGCCGATGGTGGCGTTGAATGTCTGTGGTACGTACGGCTCGCTGGCCTTGTCGATGGAGCGGAAACTGAAGTTTGAGCCGACGGAGGACTGTCGTAGCTTGGTGTTTTCACCAACGACAAACTTGGAGCGTTCGAGCAAGCTCCAGGCGGCGCCGCCAAAGACGATGCGGAAGAAGCGTAGGCAAATCATCCAGACGTAGCAGAAGTGCGATATGTATGCGGCGATGTATATCAGAATCACGGTCAAGCGCGGATAGCTGTCTGGACCGATGGTGCTCGTGAAGAAACCGTTGAAGAGTAGCGTGCAGACGGTCATGAAGAGTAGCAGCCATCCACACACACCCATTCCCAGATCAGGAGCTGCACAACATTCTTGGTGAGAGGCGAGCCGGCCGCCAACCAGAGGGAATGTCGGTTCTCTTGGCCGGCTGGCGTTGCGACGCACTCGATACGGCCCTTGGCTACCGGGTCTGGGGAACTATCGCTGGCCATTTTGCCGATATAAAAGAGGGAGATGGAGTTCTCCAACCGATCGGGGTCGAGATGGCGGCTAGACTGTGGCCATGTCGTCTCGAGGATGGTGCCGATGTTTGCCTCAATCGGCTTGCGTGGGTAGAGCGAGGTTGTGGCCATAAGGGAACCACGACGGATCAACAGCGTGTAGACGAGAGTGACCATGCCGACCGAGATCACGGCCATGAAGGCCTGAGCTACTCTCGCGCTGACTGGCAGCAGGAAGACCTGCAGGCCAGATATCGCATCGTCCGGCGACATTGCTGACTGGCCGATGTATAAAAGAACAAGGGCGGCGATTGAAGCTCGCAAAGTTGCTTTGAGAGACGGGAAGCCGGGCAGGAGGCGTCGGTGCGCCGACGAGTTGACAGGACGCCAGGCCTGATTGCGACTGCCCAAGCTCGTGGAGGGATGGGCCCCCATTTTTATCTTTAGTGGGAGAAGGCTGAGAGGATCAGGCGATGAAAGGATTGCAACTGAGGCGTCAAAGGCGAAAGAGGGGCTTTGCCAAGCAAGGAGGGGGGTCCAATGGGACCGAGCACGGGCTTGCGGCTAATGTTTGGGGAATGTGGTCAGCCGTGTGCTGGGGCGTATGTGCGTTCTGCGCGAGTTCGGCGTGCGTTCGGCGTGCTCGGGGTGTATAGTTCTGAGGGAGATATCGCCATATTCTCGCAGGGTGCGACCTCCAATTTATGAAGCACGATGGTGTTGTAATTCTCAAAGCAGGCAGATTCAATGGCAACTTTCGCCACACGCTAGTCGGTTCCACCCGTCTGGCCAAGCCCGCTGGGCTCCCAATCGGCGACGGCGCCTCTGCCGAGGAGTTCGCCAGAATGTCATCCTTCCTCTGTCTGGTTAGTCGCAAAATTGACTTGGCTCCTGGGCACCAGGCCTGTGCCAGGACACACACAGGCGGCGGCGGCGGGCGCGGGCAAACGACTGCTGGCGATGATACTTCCGTGATCCTTGAGGAGCTCTTACTCGAACGAGAACCGGCCGGAGTTCCGCTCAGGATGCAGAGGCAGGACGGAGATGCGCAGGCGGGAACGCAGGCCGGATGGCGGTCTGCCTTGATTGACGGTGGTTGACCAGGAGCCGTGGAGCGTCGGTTGTTCGGGACTGCAGTTGCCTGATGGGACCGACTTGGCCCGCAAGAGGAAGTGCCAAGCGGATATGAGTCGCGCCTGACGATACGATACGATGCGATATGGTGCGTATACGGGGGCTGAAGTTGCTGACCTGCAACAGGGGAGTCGGTGACTCTTTTGGCGATTGGAATCGTCTATAAGAAGTTGGTGTAGCCACGTCTGATATCTGCCTGCAGGGAAGCCTTCATCTCCAGAGCTGCACGCGACCCAGATCCTCAACCCTCGAGCTCTTTTCCACCCCAACATGACTTCTCAGGCAGAACAGGAGACTGCGGCTCCAACTTCGACTTCGGCGCAATGGCCAGCCTGGAAAGTCTCCGAGCCCGTCCAGCAAACCGAAGCCCCGCGAGTCCCATTGGGCTCTGCACGGCAGTTCTTCGCCGTCGATGCCTCAGGTTCAGCAATGGGCGCCATAATGGCCGCCCAGTCTAACACCGTCCAGAGACTCCACGCGGGGCGTACAAACGACAAGTTTGTGACCTGGGGCTCGAATTGTGGTTCCCCAGTTTCCAACATATCCGACGTCGACTGGAGCCACTGTAGAGGGGGGACGAACCCCAGTTACATCCTGCGGCAGAACGAGGCCGTGGAAGCCATCAGCAACTCTGATCTGTGGTATCTATTCACGGATGGCGAGATTTGCCCTCCCGAGGTGCAGAAGCTCACCGAACTGGCCCTGGAGACTGGGGTGCTCAACGTCCCCGCCATCTTTGTCATCACACAGTCAAAGAGGGGCGCACCGAAGGATCTGAATATATCCGTTGGCATCACCTTCTTCGCGAATGCGCCAGATGTCTTGATCCTATTCAGGGACTATTCCAAACAAGGTTTATACGTCGTCGCAGCCAAAGGTTGTTTCGCGAAGCTTGTAGGCGGCGACTCTGACGTGTCCGATCTTTCTACATGGGAGCCGTCGAGGATGACAGCCAACGAAGAGGAGTTTCTGGAGCTGTGTGTCAAGGAGGACATACAACTGCCCCCCGCAGAGAACCGAGCCCAGCTTACTTCGGGGCTGGTCAGGCTCGGGCCGGAGTTTGAGCGGGACAACAATGGCACGGCTGTTGATATCAACCTACTGCTATCGGAGGGAGGGTTCCTCGAACACAGGGACCTTGAGCAACTCCTGGCCGAGGAAGCCTTTGGTAACCTCTCCATTGCCTGTAAAACTCGCGCCCGTCTGCAGGAGCTGCGCACCTTTCTACAAGCCCAAATGTTGCAAGAAATTGTCATCAAGCTCGAGGACGTCTCTGGCGCCTCAACAATCGTCTCGCAGCTCAGCAGCCCTGGCCTGGATAGTCAAACTCGGGAGACCCTTCAACAAACCCTTCGAGCGGCTCATGCCAACAATCGCTCCCATTACAAGGCTGCATTGCAGGCAGTAAAAAGAGACGATGGAGCTGCTCGCGAGCGTAATGTCCTGGTGAATCATGCTCTGGAGGACCTTGCTAAACTTGAAAAGTCCTCCTACACAGCCGACATTCTCGCCCGCAGCAGCAATCGCGCGCGGCGGGCTGAAACGGTGGGGGCCAAGGGCGAGCTACCGATTACGGTTTTAGACCTTGAATCACCCTCAGCCTTCCGTGGGGAATGCCATATCTGCTGCGGCGAGAACGAAGTGATGTGTATCGCAGTAAAGACTGGGGCGGATGGCGCCGCCAATACAGACAACTTTGGCCTTGACTTTCCTCTAGCAGCAGGTCGCACAGAATCCAACAGGAAGCTGATATCCAGCCAGCTCGTGTGCTTTCAGTGTACTTTGGCGTCTAATAACCGCTCCGTCTTCCAAGAAGACCTGGCTGCCGTTATTCCAACGCTGGAATTCACCTCCAACAACAGAGCCTACATCACGGATCAGGTATACAAAGCACTGACTGGTGGCCTACGCACCGGAGCCTCGGGTGCTTGTCAAATGTTCATGACAGTCTTAGATGCCACAATGCGTGAGAACGAATGGGCTCGCGACGGCTCTAACGATTCAGAAGTAGCGCAGCGGCGCAAGATGCTGGACTGGATGCTGCGGAATATGCTCGAGAACGTTAGCTGCCGGGAGACGTTCAGCGATCAGGGAGAGTGGACGACATTCGCTAAGGCGCTTTCCTGGGCCCTTCGAGATTTCCGCGATTTGGGGGTATACAGCTGGGCAATTGGATACCCTGTTGTAGGATTCAACCAACTGCTCAGGTTTGGGCAACGGCTCGGCTCGTTCGACGAGCAGGCAGCACGCGACCTCCGGCTCGCAAAGGTGATGCATTCAGTGGCATCCGTGTATCTCACTCTGTTGTTTAAGAGCGGCCATCTCCCGCAAGAGGATTGGAAACAGCCATTGCTCGAGACAATCTACACTCGATTCAACGGCAATATGGTCCCCACCGACACCCTTAACGCCGACTCGTTAGTCAACGACCCAGCGGTGTTCTGGGGCCGGTTGGCCGCATTCCTCCCCGCTGATGTAGAGCTACTTGCAAACTGGGACGCAAGTGACAAGGAGCGCGCGATGCGCCGGGTGCAGGTGCTCGCATTCTGGCTGATCTACCACCAGAAGATGCACACCCGGGCAAAGTCATTTTTCCAAACCGTCCTTGATACCCAGGAGCTCGCCCCTGCAGTTCTGGACTGTACCGGGCCCACGCTGTCTACCAACCTGACGAACCCGGTACTCCTATCTATTTTCCGACAGCCTGACTCTACATGTGAAGGGGACCTGATCGCTAAACATACCGGTATAGTACCGTTCGTGGGCCCCTTTGGTGCCAGTGTCCTGCGCTGCGGGTTTCCCGCATGCGGCGAGCCATTCCTCCCGGCCGATCAGCTGCCCGGAATAGACGAGCGGTGGACCGAAAAACAGTGCGAGGCTCTACGGCAGGCGCGTGCAGCCCACCTCATCAAAATTTTCTCTGTCAATGATAAGTTCGGATCGGTCTCTTCGACTGGTATGCCTATGGTGACGGCGTCCCCCACTCCGCCGGCCAGTCTGCATATTAACCAACATATCAGCATCGTGCGGGTGTGGTGCCAGGCCAAGGCGCATGAGCGGATCCGTATCGCGGGCGGTGACAAGCAATTTGTGGACGCATTTGTAGGGAACGTCACATCCGAGATATGTCGTACCAAACGGGGGAATGTGTATACAGACGATATGGAAGAAACAACGAGGTTGCAGTTGCCCAGTTTCGTGGAGGCTCTAAAGGTGGCTACTGCGCGTACCCTTGGAGAGGATACTCATATTGCCGAGTTTGTGCATGATTGGGACGCGAACACACTGCAAGGGAAAGCAAAGTATGAGATGCGACTTGCAGCAGATGCTGCTGGAGGGAAAATCACACTTGTACAGAAGATCCTGTAGTCTTGGATAGGTACTTAATTACTTAATTAGCTGTGCACATGCGTCGTTTAAAATTCACTCGAGTATTAACATTGATGCTTTGAATCCAGCACGGGGCTAGACCGACGGTGCACAATAGATTCATCAATTGAAGCATAGGTACTAGCAGGATGGGTATCATTGTCGTAAATCTCAAGTTGCTTTTCCATCTGATCAATCTCTGCTTGTAGTTTGACTTTCTGCTTCGCAATTGAAGCCTGAGATTTTTGAGAGTCATCCGAGAAGACGAGAAGCTCTTTCTCTCGTTGTTCCAACTTTCCTTTGGCTTCCTGGAGCCAGCCTGATAGCCTTCCATCTGTATGGATCATAGAGGTGCTTTTTGCGAGCTTCATCCGCTGGCCTGTTCCAAAGCATCACCGGTTCAGCAACGTTTTATGCCAAGTCAAAGCAGTTGTACCGCAGCGATATCAGGAAGCTCCGCGAGACCAAGGGCAGTTGAGAGGATAAGCTAGAGCAACTGGAGGCACGGAAGGCGTCTTCTTCCATAAACCTGAAGGAGGCTCAAAAGCTAGCTTCGCTGCTCGAACAATGCGGAAACACAATAGTAGCGGTGAAGAGGGATGCGCTAGATATGAGATTGTACCCTGCTTTGCGTCCGATGTACATGACAAAGGATGTAAAGCTGACGCGCGGAGAGTTGGTCGAATTCCTGAGGGTATACGACGAAGGCGTGGCGGACTGCTACGAGAGATTATAGTTTGCTTTACAGTTGTGAAGGCATCATTTACCATCAGAACATACTCCACTATCTGGTATAATCAGATGCCTGCACACATGGCCTTATGTAGATGGTTATGCCGTATAAGGATAAAAAATACCCTTGTCGTGAAAGAGGATAACCATCCAGGATTCACTGTTAAGGCCGGGAATAACGGACCTTACTCTCACTGGACTTCCATCAAATGGAATGATGACAAGACCGCTTGGTTGGGTCAGTATCAAGCCTCGCCGGGACATACAGTACCTATGCTCGATGCGGTTGCATTGATCACAAACAGAAAGTACTACCGCTTCCTAATCTCCAAACTGAATGATGGCTTGCTGCAAAGGAGACACGACCTGGAGCACGCTCGAGCGATGGGTGCCTATCTCCAATCACAGGGTTCGGTGACACCTACGGATCGCGAGCTGGAGGAGATCTCAAAGATCCTACCGGAGTACGATGACCTTGTTGGAAAACCTTCCGCAGACTGGGCTCCGATCGAATCTGGATTCAACGCTGTGGCTCGTGAGAGATATCGAGATACTCTAAGGGCGCTAACCAAGTAAATTTGGTGGATCTGTACCGACTGGTTGAAGCTAGCGGGTGCCATGGCATAGTACAGGCGGCTGTAATTAAGCTGAAGTAGAGATCAGACATTGTCTGCTTGTTAGGGTCGGAAGGTTCGGCCCCGTCCGTGATTGGGGCACGGCCTTCATCGAAGCGCACGCTGGTCTCGCGATCTCGGAGTCGTTGACGTCAGGTTCTCCCCCTTCGGTCTCCAAGTTGATATCTTGAAGGTTGAACCCCATAGCCGCTAGATCGCTTCCATTGAGGTACCCACTCTCCTCATAAGTGTTGTGATCAAGTCCTGTACCTGTCATATTGAATGCAAGGGCTTCAAGACCACCCTCTGACAGATCTCCATCCTCCTCTATCTCACCTCCTGCGCCATCATCCTCACCCTGTGATGAAGTGATGACTCTGTTCGCACCCATTTGTACTGGTCGATCCACAAGCAGGCTGTCATGTCAAAGAACCGGGAGCTCGCAGGTTCTTTCAATCCCCCCGTGGATCGATAGAGGCAGCAGGTATTCAGCTTGGGAGAGTACTGGATTCCCCATAAGCAAAAACCGGCGGATGGGTCTTACTGACTTCCCTCCAATGGCGCCGTCGAACAGTGAAATGTCCGGTTGTATGAAAAATAGCACGTAGAGGTCGATTTTGAGACGTAGCTGCTGGACGATTTCTCGCTCGAACAAATCGGTGTACCATTTGTTCCAATGTGCGATGCTTGACACTGTTTGGGCGGAGTCATCACTAACAAGAAGGCAAATGGCTTGCGGGGGGGTTCTACCGTCGAAGAAAAGTACTCCAGTAGGCGATATCTAAGACCTGTATCCAACAATATGAATGTGTGTAATTAAAAAAAACACTAGCTATAGACAAAGAAGTTTGAAAGCTGACCTCGGGCTGTGATATAAGCGGTCCTTCGACGAAACTGATGCTACTGCAGAATTTAAACTTGATGGTGTCCCCAACTCCGGTTCCCAAGCCCGATATCGCGATACGTAATCAACGCGACAGGGTGTAGAGGGGACATTCGATTGAAATAGATTCGTAAATTGACCGCCTCCTGATGATGTTAGGCGCTGCTGTGAAGCATACTCACAGAAGAAGGCATCCGCCTGGGAGTAGGCGCTTTGGCTAGCTCCAAGGAGTATAACTGTAATTGGTTCAAGGTCCTTCTTAGCAGCCGATGTGTACTAAACTTTTGGTATGGTGTGAGGATGTTCGCCCGTAGGCACCGGCAGCGCCGTTCTGTCATGAGCACTGCGTCGTACTTGCAAATATGTGTGTATCCTACCTATTATAATATTAGGGGCTGCACACGCGCGCAGCGCTGATATGATTTAAAGAATCGGTATCAGTCGACGGGATCTGGGTTGACAGCCTGGGTGCAAGGTAGCTCGAAGTATATAAGTAAGTAATTATGTGCTTAAGTAAGTATATATAAGTATCCTATCACTTGTTGATTAGTTTGCCAGGGCGCTCTTGCTAGAAGGCTTTAGAAATAGCTTTGGTCTGAACTAGCGCTATTGATTTATCGACTTCGCATCTATAGCATATGCGCATAATTCTCGGGGCAAACCAGAGGGTGTCAACTTCGCCGACCACGACTCAGCCTCACTTTCTAGCTATGATCCTCATGTTGTACAATCGGATAGGCCGCGGCTGGGAACACAATATCATGCGGACGCAGAGCCATACAGACATATTTGTGCATTACACTACTTCGCACGGTTTACAGGGTGGCTAATATGCATGCTGTTCAGCTTGAGGTTAATCATAGCGGAAACATTTACAAATGATTACGATACCTGTGTTCGTCTGTTTACGAGGCTAATGGAAACACTACGAAACTACGTGAGGGTACACAGCTAAAGACTTGGTTCTCCAGCCCAATCGAATTGATGCTAGCAATATAGTGATGCACAAGTGGCGCTAGTTGTTGACCCTCAAGCGTGTTAGCCGCGACAGGTCCACGGAGGACATTGTATGTACATTATATTGTGAAAGGTCAATACAACGTTGAGATCGATCGCTAGGAATGGCGACTAGGAACTCTGGTTTGTCTTCAACTCCCCGCCAAAAGGCGTTTCAATTTACTCTGGAAGTACCACTGAAAGGCACACCTACCCCAGTCCCCTTCCTTTGAACACCGCATCCTGACATAATACGCTCACGCGCTTGAAAAGTCTCCTCCACTCCACAGGGTCTCCCTTTGCCTTGTCCCAATTTACCACAAACAGGCCCTCCCCGCCGCCACTCGTCACTCTTTCCACCCCAATCGTACCAACAAGCACGCACTTTCTGCTATCCCGCGTCTTCACCTTGACATACGCTGTTTCACCCTGCCGCCGAAGTTCTGTGACCTCCGTCTCGTGACTGCGCGCATCGACAGGCACGCCCGCCTTGCGTAGTGAGCTAAGTAGTAGTTGTAGGAAGCGGGAGTACGGCCAGATGGTATAAAACCGAGTCATCCGCCCCGCGGGGCAGATATCGTTGAATTGACGCGCCACCTGTGTCAACGTCATCGGTACTGTGGGCTGCGCAGCAAACTGAGATTGTACCGGGTCTTCATTAATAGATGCAAGGATCTGGTCATCATTATAGTTGTATCCGCTACTGAAGAAGTCTTGTGACAGTTGCTGCTGAGCTGGCAATGCAGAGGCCTTTGAACGGAGGTATTGACTCGGCTGTTGACTGCAGTTCAGCTCTGGGTTTGTGTCCACCCAATCTAATGAGAGGGATTCCATATCCTCACTAAGCGCTTGTGTGCTCGGGATGACATCGGTTGAAGCTGAGGAGATGCGGCGCTGGGAGGCGCTGTCGTAGCCATCGTTGTCATCCGCCATGTCATCATCGGGAGTGGCCGAGACAAGGGTTAGTGGGTCGCTGCTCTGCGTAAAGTCGACGTGCAGACCCTCAACGAGACGGGTGGCGAGGGCGAGGCCATCACGACATGTACCGTTTGCCGACATTATGGGGTTCGGGGTGGTATACCATGGATGTTTCTTGATATCGCTGATGGTGTAGCGTTCAGTGGGATTTACAGCCATCATGCCACGTATGAGGGCTGTTCCCCATAAGTCAGTCATTGACGCGTTAGGCTACGAGTTTAGGAGGCGGACGCACACAAGACTTCCTCAGCAATGAGATTCCAGGGCTCGTAGGTGGCCCTTCCGCCAGTGGACTTGTACTCGAGAAATTCGGCTGAGCGGTTTGTGGGTTCGTCCCACGGTGTGTTACCCGTCAACAGGACGAAGAGAACAACGCCGCAAGACCAGATGTCGACCAGGTCGCCTACATAGCCGATGCCTTGGGATACCTGTGGTTGTCAGCCATCCGGTGTGAGTAGATACCTGCGGGTTAGGGTCAGTTTTTCTAATATACGGAGATGCTTTGGGAATTGGCGGAGAACATATGGAAGTCGTACCTCTGGTGCAACGTATGGCGGGGAGCCGACAAGCTGGGTGCTAGTCTTGACTTTGCCTTTGTGCTTGTAGAGGGTTGCAAAGCCGAAGTCTGCGATCTTCAGATTGCCGTTGGAGTCGAGCAGGATGTTCTCGGGCTTGACATCGCGATGGGCGACGCCCTTGGAGTGGATGAATTCGGTACCCGCGAGTAGCTGGTGGAAGTAAAAGTGGGCAATATCGCCCTGGACGCCAACGTCCGCCTCTGTGGAAGCGTCAACAAGGCCATTTTATATGGGATTATGGTGGAGATTGGAGCGTGACGACGTACCGATTTTATCAAAGAGGTCGCCACCATCAGCAAATTCCATAGCGATCCAGCGCCATACGTCGTTCTCCTCGCTGCCATAGAACTGGATGATGTTGCGGTGGTGTCCAACGTGCTGGTGCAGGCCGACCTCGAGCAGCAGCTGCTTCGGGGCGATGTGGCCGTACTTCTCGGAGTACTGCTTGTGAATAAACTTGACGGCGCAGATGGCACCGGAGTTGTGATCGCGGCCCTTGCGGACGCTACATGCGAGGAGCCGTCAGCTTGCAGTTCGCAGCTCGAGCACGTCTGGTGCGGGAGGGAGTCGAACAAAGCATATGCGCCGCGGCCAAGGGTCTCGGAGACAAGGTCGAACGGGAGGTTCGTGGGCAGCGGTGCCAGCTGGCTGTGAGATGTCTATCCGATGTCAGCAGAGGCCACTGCAACCACGATCGCGGTAATCATCGGAGGAGGGCTTACCTGAGCCATGGTCGCGGGGCGTGACGCGGCGTGGTGTTTTGTTCAATCCATGCACGTTGACAGCGGTTTGTGTGACAGCTGCAGCCAGCCAATCCGCTGTTTATTTGCTGGCTGCGTTGAGGGGCCAACAGCCAGCGCCCTCTACTATTTAATGCTCCCGCTGGCTGCACTTCTCCCTTCAACATCTACCACCAGTATCCCTTCTTTCTCTTTTCCGTGCTCCACGTCGTCACCAGCTTCAACGTGCTCTCTTCCTGTCGCATCCACGCCTGGTTTCTTTCACATATCATCGCAAACATGAGCGCATCTGCAGCGACAGCGCCAACTGCGCCCGCGGGTGGCTCTACAACCAATGTCACAAAGCGGTATGGATTCAACCCCTAGCTCCGTTGTATGGTCTGTTCCCAGTGCTAACGTTTCGCCCCCTCCTTTAGCCTCCAAAAAGAGCTCATGAAGCTGGTGATGTCGCCTTCCCCCGGCATCTCCGCCTTCCCGGACGATCCCTCCAACATGCTCAAGTGGACTGGCACCATCAACGGGCCCGAGGGAACGTATTTTGGTATGTCCACTCTCTTCTGCGTACCCGCAATCAAGTGTCCACCGGCTGACCCTATATCGTGACACTACAGAAGGAAAAACATTCAAGCTCTCGTTTACCTTCCCTGCAGATTATCCCCTACAGCCGCCAACCGTCATCTTCAAGACACCCATGTTCCACCCGAACGTCGACATGGCCGGCCGCATCTGCCTCGACATCCTGAAAGACAAATGGAGCGCTGTTTACGACATTTCCTCGATCCTACTGTCACTCCAAAGTCTGCTCGGAGAGCCAAACAACAAAAGCCCGTTGAATGGACAGGCGGCGCAGCTGTGGGACGAGGACCCGAAGGAGTACCGGCGGCTGTTGGAGAAGCGCCACCAAGAGGAAGACTAGGCGATGCATACATCGTGAGATCTCCCGGCTGGGATTTGGGCGATTGGTGGTGACACTAGGATGAAGCGGGGACGGCGGATACATACATGCACTTCATCTCATGTCTTTAAATATTCACGATCGCGCTACTTTTTCTGCTCCCTTCTCAGCCACTACTACTCCTTTTATCATCTGCTCGATTAAGCGCCATCGGTTTTTTCTGTTCTCCTCCTACTTCGATTGTTTGCGGCGGGATGGGGTCATGCTGGGTGTGCTTTTTGTCACGGCGTTCAAGTGTCATTGAGAGGAAGCAGGGAGGCATGATTACTGCAAATTCATATCGCAGACCGTGATTTACTCTTGAGATTTTGGCCCCGGCATGGATTGAATCCGGGAATAGCACCAACCCAACAGCGGGAATTCCCTCGAACTTTTAGATCAGGTTGAGTGACAGATCGTGCGTGTACCAGATAGGGTAATATAGCCGAGTATTTGCAACCACTCGAACGGGCGCCTCCGAAACTCGTCTTCCTCGTAATCCACCAGCATCGTCCGCACCAGCCTAGGATCAACCGCTGGACTCGACCAAACAAACCGACGAACACGCCCACGAGAACGATCACGATCGCGCAGATCTAGGTATACCTTTACCAACAATGGTCAAGCCTCTGCATTTCAAGGGCGACAAGAAGCCACTGAAGAAGCGGAAGCGAGCCGACGAGGACGAGCAGTCCGCATCCACTACACTGTCCGCATCGACTGCCGAGAAGTTCGGAAATACAACATCGACGTCCTCGGCCGCCGGGACCGTTACACAGCCGACACGCGCAGAGAGTGGGAAGCAGAGGAAGACCCTGGATGAGGGGCTAGATGCAGATGATGGATGGGTCAACTCAGATATACTCGATGATATCAAGGGTCCCGTGATCTTTGCGTTTGTGAGTCCCCCACATCCAATATTCGAAATTTGGTCAGCATAGCACGGCGGTGCTAGCTACGACGTCATTTCACATGCGCACGTTTCGGTTCGGTTTATAAGGTCATGGTTGCGATTGTCACTGCATGCTAGTATCGCGTGCCGGTATGGGATTGTGAAAAAAGGGATGGAAAAAGGAGTCTGCCATGCGACTTTCGTAGTCAGCGGTACCTGCTTCTGTCTGCAGATGAGGCCCACAAGGCTAGATGGCTGACTCGCGTGGGTGACTGTGTGGGTCACCTACGCTGGCCGTCTTTGTTTTCGTCCCATATATTTTCCTATTTTTATATACCCGTATTGCAGTGCTTGGGTCTAGCTGGTGACATACCAATACTAATCTTACTATGACAGGCCTCGGCACCACCAACGTGCCTCGCTTGCGACGCCAACGGAAAGGTGTTTGCGTCAGTTCTACGGGACGTGGATGGCGAAGATTTGTCAACTGCGGAGCCGCACGATGTACGAAAATTATCTTCGATACCGGCGGGCGCTTTTGGACCCACGCGCTAACGTTTATGTTCCGAGTAGGTTCGTCAAGTGTGGACACCGACACGGGTGCCTTCCTCCACGAAATTTGCGTTCAAGGGCCACCACGGGAGGTATCTGGCGTGCGATAAGATCGGGCTGCTGAGTGCGACGCGCGACGCGATAGGGCCAGAGGAAGAGTTTGTGCCAGTCCACACGGAGACTGGGTGGGGGGTACAAACATGCCGGGACAAGTTTCTGAGCGCAGAGGAGAAAAATTTGAGCAAAGGCGGTGGCGGCATGGTGGAGATCCGCGGGGATGCGGAGACTATTGGGTTTGGGGAAACATGGGTGATCAGGGGACAGAAGCGGTTCAAGACAAAAGTGCGGCGGGAAGGAGATAAGGAGGAGAGAATTAGTCGACGGGAGCTCGAAGCGCTGTGAGTACTCTTTTCTACTTTTTGCACTGGTGGTTTGAGTATCAGTCTTGGTGAGAAGCATGCGCTGACCGGTGCGATTTTATATTTACAGCGCGGGCCAACCGCTAGATGACGACCAGGTGAAACTGCTGAAGAAGGCGCGGCGGGAGGGCAATCTGCAATCTGCGCTACTAGATATTCGGCAGAAGAAGAAGCGGGACAAGTTTGCATGGTAGTTGAGTCCTTAAGTACCTAGGTAGGTACTTACCTGTAGATCGCGCTCTGGCGGGGAGGTTGTCTGAGGCTTTGCGGCTGAAGTCAGCGTATGCATGAGGAAATCCGGGTTCTTACCCATCCTCGGACGATATTGGCGATTCAAGTGTGGCGGAACTGCATGCAGCCCTACTTTGTAGAATCTCCCGACCACCTCTATTCTTTAATGGCGTTTCCCGAAGGCAAGAAGGGAAACAAAGAAGTGTAGAGAGCATGGCTGGTGTCAGCCATCACGGGCGGGCAGCACCGCCCTATGAGAGCTCCCGAGACCAACATCAGCTGGATCAGCTGACCTGGCCGAAAAGTGACCTGGCCATCCGTTGTCGACGGTACCTCCACCACCGACGAGGGATGAGGGGCTCGGTGCCTCAGTAGACAGCGGGTATGCTGCACATGTGGGAAGACGCAAGGTCGGTGACCCGCATCACCCCTCTTTTGTTTTGGTTGTCCACCAAGGGTCCTATTGGCGAGCTCCCCCCGGCCTCCATCACATTTCCAAATGGGGAAATGTTATTGTTTTCGTCGGTGGCCGGGGGAGTGATATGGGCATTCTGGCATATCATCTATCAGCTATCAGCAGTGTGGAGGGGCATCTATCTTCCCTCTCTTCCTCTCCCATTCTCTGTCCTCTATACAGCACCATCACCGCCGTATACACTTCATGTACGTACCTGTCCGCTATAGTTAGCATATTGTATTGATCGTGGAAAATCAGGAACGCTACCTGCCGACGACCCAAGAGTCCTAGCCCCAGCGATCCGAGCAGCCGAGCCCTGTTTCCTTTATCTGATCCTATCAACCTCTCTGCGGGTACCGTCTCGCCTATTTGTCCTCCAGTGGTATGTACCAAAGCACGAACCGAAAGTGTGTCCTCGGTGGTGGTGGTAGCGGTGGTGGTTGGTGGACGTACCAGGCCGATAAGGTATAGCTCAGCTGCGCGGAGTCGTTTGTACCACGGGTCCAACACCGCAACACCGCAACACCGCAACACATCGCCCAGTCCATCGCCCATCTCCGCTCCTCTTCCTGCTCCCTTCCCTTCCCTTCCTCTCGCTCGGCCTTCCCCACCACCACCACCAACTTGACCTCCTTCATCAACCATCACAACACCAGCTACCTCTTCCACCACCTTTCACAAAACCTCCGACAGCCCAGGCGCTGACGCTGATGCATCAACCCCCTTCACAGAGACCCGACCAACTTCCTGCCATCCAGCACCATCTTCCCCGTCGCAATCCTTCCAAACTCAACCCTGCTACTGCTTGGGAGCTTCCCGACTGGCCCGCCTTCCTGAAGGAGTCATCAACCACGACTCTCAACATCACCGCCAACGTCACCGCGGGCCACCCCTGCGCACACTACTGCGATAACGCGAAGTCACTCGAACAGGCGACACGTCAGCGAGCCTGTCGCGGAGCTGATACAAACCAGCCCATTCTCTCGCGCACCAGCTCGAAGGTGGGTACTATATATACTGCCCCTCCCTTGCGATCCTCTTATCGGCGCTCGATTCCCGCTTCTCGCCGCCATCGTTTCCCTCTGGCAGCTCCCCGCTCGAGCTCCAAAACATCAGAAGCGATCAGACCCGATTTGGAATCCGCCTTCACTCCTTTTGTCCAACAGCCTACCCACCTTCATTCAACCTTTCATTTGTCATACATTCCTTTTTCATGTTCTTAGTGCTTTTGCGCCAACTATACCTCCTGTCTCTTTGCGCTCTCGTACCACTTGTTCTTGCTTCTTGGATTTTAGCTTCGAGTGTGGACCGCCTCGCGCAGCTATGCAGCTCTCTAACCATCTCACAGCTGGTAACACCAAACCCCGCCACCAGCAGCGCCTTGCCAGGATCACGCTGCCCCACAATCGTCCCCGCATGCAAGACGACGTCCTAATGATCCCCCGCAGGGACCTGCTGGTCCCCAAACCCCTGATCAACGGAGCTACCGTTCTCGACACCTCTGACGACGAAGGCATCTTCACGCCAGGGCCTGAATACTCATCGGCAGCCACGAGCCTGGGAATGATGTCTAAGAAATCCTCCTTCCCGATCTCGCGCCCAACGACACCTAAGCCTTCATCCGCCGCCACAACGACCAACAGTGCCAATGCAAGCCCTGTCGCACCCCTTCCCAGTCATTCCTCCGCTGCAGACCGCGAGCGAGAGAGAGATAGAAAGCGCAAGAGGGAGCAAACGCCTATCGACGATGCTGTGCATCTGCAGATTCAAGCCGAGCATAAAGAACGCGACGCTCGATTAACAGATCGACAGACGACAAAATCTCCCAGCCCTGCAAGCTTGGCCGTTAGGCCAATTATCAAAAGGTCGCCAAAGAAGGCGAGTGTACGCTTTTCGGCGGATGTTCGCGGCCCCATGCTGCCCGCAGCTCAAATAATATCTAGCCACAGAAGAAAGAACAGCACAGAAACTTCAACCCAAAATGACACGACGTTGGTTGAATCTGAGTCGGATACTCTAGAGGAGGAAAAAACAGAGACCCGCCAAAGCGCCTCACCTCCGAGGGCGAAGCGACAAAGGACAGCCAAAAAGCGAGGGGTACCTACCTCCTCAACTATGGTCACTGCGGGTGCCTTTGCCTTCATTGGTCTTCTCGGCGCAAAATTTCTCGCACCCGACTCAGCTGAGTCTAAGCTACAAACGCTGTGCAATCTACCGGGGATGCAAGGGATTACTGAAAACCTGCCGTTCTGCCCTACCGGTGTCTCAATCAGAAGCCGCGGGGCGTTCATGTATGGAAAAGGGGACAAGGCCCCACCAGACTATAAGCGACTCATGGAGTTGCAATTCAGCTTCGAGAAGATTCTGGAAGACTCCGTTGGGGGAAGCAGACTAGCATATGACATGAAGACCAGCGAAATGGCCGTTCGAGATTTGACGACCTTAGTCAAAGTCAGCGGGCTTGCCTGTCGGTATGTACTGATACTTCATTCTCGAGTGACTGAATATAGTCGAGCTAGTCTAACTGAGGAGCCATAGCGAGCAATTGTCGATTCATCTTGAGCAGTTTGGAGATACCGCACGTGTCGCATCACGAAGCTTGTCTCGATTTTCCTCCCGTGTAATGGGCACAATCGACAGCATTCTCGCACTCGATCAATGGGCCAAAAAGACCTTGGAGGACATCAGAGATTCCGAAACGGCATCCAAAATGTCCATCACGAGCTTAGTGCTTTGGCCCAACTCAAACCAAATCCGCAAGGATATTTCAAACACCTTCCTGAAAACGACAGAGGGCATGGACAAACAGTTGCAGAGGCTGGTAATGGAAGCGCAGGGGGTATTGGCAATTCTAGACCAGTTGGAAGATAGGTTGAACACGATTCGTAAGTTTCCCAGAAGTTTTGAGCGCATACTAGAGTCGATACTGATTATACATGGCCCTTTAGATGAGATCATCTCTCGAGAAGCCAACCACATCAAGATTGAGAACGATGAAGTGCTCTCCGCCATCCTTACTAAGCTTGGCGCGAATAAGCAGAAGATCGCGCGAAATAGGGAGCATGTCAAGCTGCTGAACAACGTGAGCCATTACCGCAAGACGGCGCTGAGCCACGTTTCCGCAACGGTCGTGGAACTTGAGCGTATGAGCGCCGACCTCGAGCAGCTTCGCGAAACCGTCGCTGCCCCAAGTTTGCTCGACGGCGTTGTAGAAGCGCCCATAGAGCTACATATCCGCAATATTGACCAAGGAATAATGAGATTGACCGCTGGGAGGATTAAAGCGTCAAGTCGGAAAGAAGAGTGCGCGATTCTCCCAACTAGCTTTGGCCTCGTTGAGCATATGATGCTGACTTAGTGACTGAATAGGTATCATCAAGCCGTTATGGCTGGCATTGATTATCAGAACAAATTGATCAACGCGCAAATCGCAGAGATCGCATCTAAGCCACTCGTCCACAATGTGGATATCTGAGTTCAAGTCGAGAGGAGCCTACGCCCTGCGCCCTTTCCAGCTGCTTGAATTGTCATTTTTCAACCCCTTTCTTCCTTTTTCTCACAGAGCCAACAATCACAATCTTGCGTTTTTCACCTAACTTTCGATTTTTCTCTTATCTGCTTCTTTAACTGTTCACAAAGGCCTGGATCTGCGGTTTTGCATATTAGCAGGCGACATTTTACTTTTCCCTGTCATACCCACCATCATGTGTTATCTCATTTTTGCCTGTTTTCGTGAACATCTGTTCCGGCCGGGGAGTCACACATTCTGCATCTTAGACCTGCAGATTGTCGCTGCGCCCTCGAGGAGTTTCGGAGTTTCTCGAATACATCCGTCTGTTGATTTATGATTGAACCTGCTTTTCCTATTTTATGTATACCGCAGCTGGGATCTTGGTCGGCAGATACCGATTTAGACCTACCGGTAGCAACATAAATGTACGCTCCACCGTCGTTGTTTCGTGCTTTTATCCCATAGCACCAACACCTATTTTTGCAGAGAGCATCGCACCTTCTTACGACGTTCATACCTGTATTATTTAATATTTGTAAACTCTAGTTAATTTCCTTTTGCATCATGTTCAGCGAGATGGATGTATAGGTATACACACCTGCTTTACTGGCTTCCCTTTACTTATTCCTCTTCCTTTATAACTTTTATTCTCTGTATCACCATCAACAATGTACAACTGAGTTTTATTGTAATGTTTTACATGCGAGACTATTCAGAGCAAGCTGAGTTTATCAAATGTTAGCGTTTCGGTAAGTGGACCATGGAGTTGTATCTGCTTGATTATATGTACATGTCTGCTTTTATGTACCGTGTGGGTACCTAGGTCTTTTACCAGCGTTATTTCCACGGCCCTGTTGCCACCTTTGTACTTTGGTTGTCCATCCACCTTCCCCGGTATCAATTCAATTCATGTAATTAAGACTTTGAAATCTGTTATTTTACTTTCCCTATAGCAAGTTCAAAGACTAGCGCTTGGGACCTTGGATCCTCAAGAGCGACAATGATCCAGTATTGAGATCGATCTTAAAAAAACCGTCTCGATATTCCGCAGCCCAACACTTGCAGATCCAGGCATTGACGTTGCAGCTTGGATATCGTTAATGTCACATGTAACCGCTCGGAGAAATGCCACGGCGGCCGTACCTTGCATGTAACCAAAAGCGCATTCCCTTGGTCCGTTCGCAGTCGCAGCCATGTTTGTATAACGATCCAAAGTAGCGAGGCGTCTTTGCTCCAGAAAAAGCGGACATGCATGGCGCATGCGTGGCCGTTCTAAGAACGTCTTGTTGTCTAGCCGAGGCACAATATGACCGCAGTGTAGCCGCAAGCGTACGTATGCGCGTACAAGACTAAAATACGAGGTTTTACCATGCGATATTGTAATATGTCCTGTAAGCACTCCGGGATTAGTGGTAACCTCACGTCAGACAAAGGCCACGGCGCTTTGTGTGACGTTCGTCAAGGCCTGTCATGTCCAAGCGTCAAGATAGCATTCGCCTCTGTTTCCCAATTGGGGGAGACAGCTGTTGACGTCAGGACAACACATCTTGAGGTCATTCACAAGTCACTCGAGGCACAGGTAGATAAAACGGCAGCCCCCGAAGTAACCGCCGCTCACAGGCCGTGATTAGAGGAGCTTCCGATGTCACAATCGAGATGCAATGATGTTGGTTGGCCGTTTGGAGACGTTTTTCTGTGATCAGACGTCAGACATCGTAATGTGTTGGAGGAGAAAGTTGCTATAATCTATCGCCTGGACGCCCTTCACCGCCCTCCTCCTTTGTAAAGAAATATTTCCCTAGTATTTCCCATCAGCCTTCAGTCATCTACACCAACTAGACGTGAGGAGGCTCGATTAGCTAATTTCCACCAAGACATACAGTTCTCCACCGACCGTGTGGAAAAATGGCATCCATCATGGAGAAAGTCCACGACAAGATGGCCCAAGCTGGGGACGCGATCCAGGACTCAGCAACATTTGGCAACCCGAAGGTTGCAAACATCAAATCAGACATTGTTGACGGCAATTCACAGTCCCAAAAGATGACGACAGACTTTGGTGTCGGCATATCAGAGGCTGCTGCCAATTCCTGGCTGAGAGTCGTCGACGAAGCTGGGAGACAAGGACCGATGCTACTTGAGGATAGGTACGCACAAAATCACATTTACACTATCATTATCGGTTACCTCAAGCTAACAAATAATTACACTTAGCATCTCTCGTGAGAAAATTCACCGATTCGATCACGTTGGTACTCCTTCTTCTAGGCTAATGCAAGGGCCATTGCTGAGCCATTCGGGAACAGGAACGCATCCCAGAGCGTGTGGTCCATGCCCGCGGTGCCGGCGCTTTTGGCTACTTCAAGCTCAAAGAGTCGGCCGCAGATGTAACTTGTGCCGCGGTCCTCACAGACACTTCACGCACAACACCCGTATTCGTGCGCTTCTCAACTGTCCTGGGTTCGCGAGGATCGGCCGACACGGTGCGCGACGTCCGCGGCTTCGCGGTCAAGTTCTACACACAAGAAGGAAACTGGGATATCGTTGGCAATGATATTCCAGTGTTCTTCATACAGGATGCAGTCAAGTTTCCAGATTTGATCCATGCGGCAAAGCCAGAACCGGACAACGAGGTACCGCAGGCACAATCGGCACATAATAACTTTTGGGATTTTAATATCCTACACAGCGAGGCGACACATATGTTGATGTGGGGTATGTATATGACTCCTGTCGCCCTGTTTGTCCTCATGCAGGTTTATTCCTGCTGCAAACTTTGACGTGCGGGTCCTATTTCGGGGTTGAATAGTCAGTATTTTATAATGAATGACAGGGCTAACCTCAGAATAGCAATGTCTGATCGTGGGATCCCCCGTTCCTATCGCATGATGCAAGGCTTTGGTGTGAACACCTTCACATTCACTACAGCAGAGGGGCAAAGATCCTTTGTCAAGTTCCATTTCAAGCCGGAGCTCGGTGTCCATTCCCTCGTTTGGGACGAGGCTCTCAAGCTCTGCGGTCAGGACCCAGATTTCCACCGGAAGGATCTCGAGGAAGCGATAAAGAATGGCGCACCGGCAAAATGGGACTTTGGTATTCAAATCATCACTGAAGCCCAACAGGACGAGTTTGAATTTGATATCCTCGACGCAACGAAAGTATGGCCAGAGGAGCTGGTGCCTGTGCGATATATCGGCGAGTTAGTACTCGATCGATGTGTCGATGAGTATTTTTCCCAGACGGAACAGGTTGCTTTTTGCACATCCCACGTAGTTCCAGGAATCGGCTTCTCTGACGACCCGTTGCTGCAAGGACGGAACGTAGGTTCATCCTATCCCAAGGCCGCTAGATACATCCTAACGCTTACCCCATCTTGATGGCAGTTCTCCTACTTCGACACTCAGATCTCCCGCCTCGGCATCAATTGGCAAGAATTGCCCATCAACCGTCCGGTTTGCCCATACCTCAATATGAACCGCGATGGTGCAATGCGCCACCGTATCACCAAGGGCAAAGTAAACTACTGGCCTAACCGATTCCAAGGCACACCTCCAGTTCTTCAATCGCAAGCTTCAGACGCTGTCGCTGCAGCCACCACATACAAGGAGCACGCACAGCCTGTCATCGGGATCAAACAACGTCTCCAAGCTCCCAAATTTAAAGAGCACATCAATCAAGCAACGTTATTTTGGAATTCGATGTCTCCAATTGAGAAGCTACATATTATCAAGGCTTTCTCTTTCGAGCTTTCGCATTGCGACGATGAGACGGTTTTCAACAACGCCTGTTTGCGACTCGGGCAGATTCATACAGAGCTGGCCGAGGAAGTGGCTAGCCGAGTGGGCGGTACCTCGCCGAAAGAAAAGCGTGAATCACGTAAGGTCCATAGTAAGAAGAGCGAACGTTTGTCACAGATGGCTTTCCAGCCGGCTACGCCCACTATCAAAAGCAGACGGGTTGCGATCCTGATTGCGGACGGGTATGACAAGTTTTTCGTTACCGCGGCCAAGGCAGCACTGACTGCAGCTGGGGCTGTGCCGTTGATTATCGGGCCACGAAGAAATTATATCTACGCCAATGGTGAAGAGAGGGGACAAGAAGGGGCCGGTATCTGGGCAGATCATCATTTTGAAGACCAAAGATCGGTAAGTGACCTCCACCAGACAATTGAAGCCCAAGCCGAATGCGCGCGACGCTGATATAGGACCCCATTTCTATGACACCAATAGACTATGTTTGATGGGCTTCTTTTACCACCAGGGGCACACACTGTGACCCTTACATCCAACGGCCGCGTGGTCCACTGGATTCGCGAATCTTTCGGGCATCTCAAGCCTATTGGGGCTGTAGGCGCAGCCGTGGATGTGGTCAAGCATGCGCTGCAGTTGCCCGTTGTGCATACTGCGGATGCTGCTTCAGAATCGGTTGTGGACTCGTATGGTGTTGTAACCGTGGGAAACTTGGAGGCAAGTGGATTGACGGAGCTTGTAAAGATCACGAAGGAGGCTGATGACTTTATGGGTAAATTTGCGTATCGGTTGAGTATGCACCGATGTTGGGAGAGGGAGTTGGATGGGTTGATGGATCGGGTTGCTTTCTAGACTGTCTGCTTGCGGCCTGATTGGCTGGAGGCTGATGGTTGTACGTACAAAAAGATTGTGTAAAACATACTCTGTAAATTATGCGCTCGCGCTCGTTTCAACTTTGCCCGTGTATCAATGCGGTATAGCCGTCCAAAAGTACCGCAAGTATACGATCAATTGAATTTTGTAGGATCTTGCCTGTCCGTACGCTACCGTTGATGCTAAACTCCCTTAGGCCCAAAGCCAACATATTTATTTATATTCTTGAATAAGCATAATAAAGATATCGTTGGATATATTACGAGAAGAGAAATTCGTGGCGAACTTGAAAGTTAACACTGAGGGTTCCCACACGAGGATTAAGGCTTTGGTATACAAATATCTTCAGGGTTGATCACGCCCAACAGGGACCGCGATACTATTATAATACATACAATGAGTCTTCCACATTCAAATATCGCACTTGTAATCAACCGCACTTGCTGTATGCCAAGGGTATCGCAAAGGTTTTCATAGACGCACCGCCTTTGACACGGAGGTTGGACGGGATTCTTTCGAGGTTTTATTGGATATATAAGACCGAGAAGCTGCAGTGGTACCTCAAGCGGGCGGACACCCAGCATCGTACGCGTGCCTATTTTCCTAAATCTGGTGGGGTGACGATAAAGATAACCCACACGGAATGGCTAGCGGGGCTGAACAGCGATGGCTAGATTAGTGGTTCCGCTCCACAATCTCCTTTGCAAAGGTCGCAAAATCCCGATGGTCCACCTTGTCAAATAGGTTTGGTTCTGCAAACCACCCGTTAGCAAATCTCTATACAATAGTCACACCGGGAACAGTGCACGTACGAGTAAACACTGCGAGAGTGTTGCGAGCGACTCCAGGCGCCTCGGATGCCCTGGCACCCCGAACAAAATGGGGCACCGCCTTAAACTTGCCATGGGTGATGACCTCCAAGGCCTCACCCGTCTGAAACGCCAGACAGCTCCTTGGGATGCCGACTTTGACAATTTCGTCCCTCCGGTTTTTGATGTAGAGCCCCGCTTCCGGGTCCGGCGACTTTTCCAGCTCCTCTAGTTCCACGACTCCATTGCTCGTGCTCAGCGATGGTGGGTGTAACCTCTCATCGACAAACATGGCGGATGTCAGGCCTGTGAGGCAGCCATGGTCGAGATGGGTGCCGCACCAGCTGTCCAGGTCGTCGTCGGTTTCGGCAGCGACGCCGTCCGGCGGGGGGAAGTAGTGGAGCAGGCGCGCCTTGCTGGAGGAGGATGTTTTCACGACGTGCTCGAGGTAGCCTGGAGTGTATCCCTCAATGTTCTTTTCGGCGTATCGGTCGCAGGCGCGCGCCACGAGGACTGCGGTGTCGATGATCAAGGTGCACTACACGATAGCCACATGCACAAAAGTTGGTTGGTTCAACAGCTCGACTAAACGAATAGAGCACCGGGGATATCACGGGTATGGTGTATACGCACCAGCTCTTGGAACGCCTGCTTGAAACCCGGGAGAACTTGCTCCTTCGGCCAGATGTTGGCCTTTGTGTACTCTGGTAGATGCGGGTAGTCGCCCTCCGCGCCATCCAACTGCGAATCTTTATACCACGCGCAGTTGACGTAATAGCTGCCCTTCAAGGTATCGTACCGCCCGTTCGCCAGCTTCTCCTTCCCGCACGACCACCCAACGAGCCACTTCGCCTCCTCGCATTCCAAGCCCGCCAGCTCCGAGGCAGGCAGGTTGGCAAGATGGCTGGCGTAGGAGAGCAGGCGCAGGCGCAGGGTAGCAAACTGGGCGTCCAGGCCGGAGACGACAAGGATGCCGAGGGAGTCCGGGCCGAATGCGCGCTCGAGGGACTCGAAGGGAACGTTGCCGGACTTGAGCGCTTCCAGCGTAACGGTTACCGGGTCGGCTTTGGCGTACGCCATGGCTGCAGGTACTAGGTGGGGTGGACGGGTATGTGCGTTACAGTACGGTGCGTGTACGCGGACGGTTTAGCAGTACGACAGGCTGGCGGCGGTTTGCGTGTGTGTAACGTTGGGGTTAAACGTGCCAGTTCTGGTCGGACGGAAGCTTATCGATTGTAGATAGTGGTATAATATCGATGTATCTCACGGCGCAGCGGCGGGATATCGATGCTGCAGGCATGCGCATGCGACGGTGCAAGTGAGGAGACGGAGGGATATGAATTGCGACGGGCATCGATCACGTTTTAAACACGCCTCGCGCGATCGGATGGCGCCGGTTTCCTTCCGTCTTGCTTCGACCTTCCGCTTTGAAGTTACGGCCGTCGACGAGGGAGCCCTGCCCGAGAATTGGGTCGTCTCGAGGATGCGGGGGTTGTAGGTCGTAACGATATCAGGACCGACATCCGATCAATGTTGGACTGTAAATCCAAGTCGGCATGCTGTACCATACAGCGCTATACAGCGCTATCCGCGCGTCGATGTATCGCGAATCTCATCGGGCCAGCGATCACCAGGACGATCAAGATGCAGCCTTGCTACTCGGCCGGCCGAATATTAACCCTCTTGGCGACGGATGAGCCTCCATCATAGATGACAAGACGACACCATACTTTCAAACCTACACGGCCATCTCGTCCTGCCGACTAGCACGAGCTACAAACTCCAAAAATGCTGTCACTACTGTTTTCAGATCCATCGTTTCTCGAAGAACTCGAAGACGTGAAGACCGGGAGGGTTGCTTCGAGCAGGTTCTGCTGGGATTACCTCCTGAGAGCTGAGTTCCCATGGGCAGACTGGGCAAGAAGGTCAACCTGGTCAGACGGTAACGGCCGCTTCTCGGTGACCTTTTCTCTCTCCAATTATTATCCCAACCCTACCAGTTCCCTCAAAACTATAGTATGGCCTCACGATAGTGTACTCGTCACGGATAGACACCGAAAGTTTGAGGAAGATGCACTCGAGGCAGTGACTCTCGCGGCGTCGTACAATCCCGGCTGGGTTGCTGAAGACACATTTGTTTACGCCGCGGCGACTGAGCTATGCATAATGTTTTTCGAATGGTCTGGCAAGGAGGGATACTTGAAGAAACTCTGTGTTGAGGATCCGGAGACTGGCAGGGTGTATTCTGGACCGTTGCATCTGGTAGACGACACGGCCGCATTGCAGTGCATTCTCGAACATATCAAGGAGAAAGCTGAGGCGTACCGACTCGAGATGTCTAGGACGGCTTAGTCCGCCCAATACGCGTCGAGCACCGGCTGTCGCAGCTCCCACGCCTGAACCTCCATCATCAGCTTCTTCTCTGCTTGAAATATATATATCTGGATACCGCCTTCAACAAGCCAAAATAAAAATATGAACTCACCCAATGATGGCAGGTCTGGTGCACGACCGGACTAACCTCTTTGCTACCATCTTCTTCGTCGTCCGCGAAAACCTCCCTCACCCCGGCATCTCGGTATCTTTTCAAAAGCGCCCTTCGCCACCTGCCTCGCGCCCCACAACACCTCTGCCATCGCCCAACTTGCCGCTCGTCGTCCGCGCACCGTCGCCCCTGGTAGAACCGACAGTACCACTGGAACCACCCGCGCACGTCAAAGTCGTGATTAATCCAACCGTTGGCCTCCCATTGCTCAATACTCTGGCCGCACGCCACGCCGTACTTGTTCACGGAGGCATCGTACGTGGGCGATAAAATGTATCGCGATGCGTCGAGGCCCTGTGTCCAGGACGCCGGGAGCTCCATA
Source organism: Drechslerella stenobrocha 248 (assembly GCA_000525045.1). Taxonomy (NCBI): domain Eukaryota; kingdom Fungi; phylum Ascomycota; class Orbiliomycetes; order Orbiliales; family Orbiliaceae; genus Drechslerella; species Drechslerella stenobrocha. The sequence continues at coordinate 9,861 of KI966457.1, read as the reverse complement.
TGATCGTTGGAGATGGTGAGGCCGAGGTGGGCGGAGTACAGGGGGCGGAAGTAGGTGCCCCCAAAGCAGCCTTCCCGAATGACTTCATGCGGGGTTTTGTTGGGCAGGAAGGACGGGTGCGAGGCAAAGTTGAGGGTGCCATCTTCGGAGCGGGTTGGTGGCGGGGCGGCAGGTGTCCACGATGACCAGTTGGTGGGGCTGATGGAAGGGGCGATACCCGAGGGGGATTTGGAGCGACTTGGTTGACTAGTAGCTAGCGGTTTGGTGGGTGGTTTCGATATCTGGTTGGCGTCCGGTTCGTCCTTGTAGGAGGGGCGCGGGAGGGCGGATAGGCGGGCAGATGAACGGGTTGGTGCAGCTGGTGTGATGCCCAGTTTTCGACGTTTCGCGGACGGAAGAGCAGTTGGAGGTTGGAGAATTGGTTTATCGAGTTGTAGTTCTTCAAGCAGGTTCTTATTGCGCTGGATATTGGCGAGGCGGAGGGACTCGTAGTCTGTCATTGCTACTGTGGATGAGAAGTCGATTGGCCTTGGACTGAGTGATGGAGTTTGATGTAGTTGGAGAGCGGCCGCGGCTGAAGCATCGCGTAGGACATCACATTCTTTGGGACATGACGTCATGGAGTTGTTGTTAAGACGGTTACATTCCAGCTGCAATTCACGATGCAGGCAGGTTGCATAATAGAGCCAATAGAATAGTCGATTATTATATATATGTGATTCAAGGCTGTGGGAAAAGCAGCAACCAAGACTCTTACGCGTAAAGACGATTGCATCGGCAAACAGATGATTAGTGGCCAAACAGCCAAACGACGGAACCAGCGGACAGGCCTGCGATGGATGCGCCCAACTCCGATGCACAGAATATATCCCAAAACCAAAGCAAGTGCGCGTAACTGGCGATAGAACCAGCGACGGTCAACTTAGAACGAAGCGATAGCGCACTTTACGCATTACCCCATAATGCTTCAACTCACAACCGCTTCATCATTTCCCGTAATAACCCTGTGCCGGGTGCACCGGCCCGCCACCGCCCATGGGCTGCATTGAGTGCTGGTTCGCTATCTGGTCGAGTTGCTCCATTGAGATCTTGGAACGGGCGTTACAGATCGTGCAGCTGAGTTCTTCATGGTAGGAGAGCGGGAAGATGGGGATATAGCAGAACGTGAAGAAGTTGCGTCGTTTGATCGCGACCACTGCATACACCCCAAATGTTAGTTCCAGGAGGACAAAGCATTTTGGGCAATTGGCGAAGAGCAAGACGTACAAGAGTGATTGTGGCAGTTTGAGCAGTTGACGCGAACGTTCTCGTAGCCCTTCAGGCGCGAGGAAAAGTCTTGCGTGCCCTGTGCACCCGATCATGACGTCTAATTAGCATGGAGGCGATACCGGAAGGGGGCGGGAGGAACAGCGAACATACGCAAACAAAGATGAAGGCCATGGTAGCGGTGCGAATATATCGGAGATGATTCGAGGATCTAGGTCGAAAATGCGGAACTTTGCTGTCGGTGGATGGTGTTTTGCGCCTTTGCGACTGGAAGTGGGAATTGGGGGCGAATATATGGCTTGCGATGGATCGGTTTCTTGTCGGGGTGGCAGGTGGCGGAGTTGGATTGACGTTTTATCCGCGGCCAGGAGGTCGCTGTGTTGCCCAGGACGTTTGCTTGGCCGCCACCCAGCGACAATGCTGTTACGCGGCCCTGCGCCGCGGTTTCCCGCTGGGAGGAATGAGAAGTAACACTCGCATCGAAGCACGTCCTGAACCTCGAAGGTCACATGCCTTTGCAGGCGGAGCTGCGCAGAAACAATCGTCGCGGATCAAAGTCCGAACCACTAGGTACTAACCATCTAGGTTATGCAGGATCAAAGTCGGACATGTGCACCGCGCAGCAGCATGGGCCAGCTTTCGAGCCCGACAACCTATCGACCAGCCTGGTACGTGCGAGCAATATTAATATGGCGAGGAATTCCAGACCCGTCGTGGAAGGACAGCACGCTCAAGATTGCCGAGAACTACTAAGTACTTAAGTAGATATCAAGACCGCATCGAACGCTGTGACCTCCAAATCCCTTCGACTCGTCGTCCCAGCGGGCTAGCCAATCGTGAGGCTTGCCGCGTTAGCCCAGTCCAACCCAAATGCTGGACGAACCCAGGGACCTGCAATTGGACCTTACTGCATGCGACTCTGTTGGCCAGCGGTACGAAGCAGCCACTTTCGGAGCTTAACCTGCACGGGGTGGTCTGATGCCGTAGTGCACTTCCGCCCGCCGAATCGGGAGACTCGGCGGGGAAGAACCAGCGAGCTCGAGCCCAGAGAATGGCACGCTGGTATACCGTCCGATTCGACCGTCTATACTTCGTGGCCAAACCCAGGCTGCACGGCGGGTAAGGCGAGAGCATATGCGGCTGACAGGCAGTTGGGGTGTATCTAGTCTCCGATGGGCGTGCTTTCACCGCGATGGGGAACAAATATCTTCGTATGGACACAAGTCTCGACGGCAAAGAAGAAGATGCTTATAGGGCGCGCACTCAGGAATCCAACTAGCTCTGCAGCTGGCACACGCGGCCGCCCCGCCAATTGTCAAGATTAGGCTATTTAGGACAATAGTTTGTCAAACTTTGCTTCAGCGATCGCGAAGTACCTCGCCGGAACACTATCCGGACGTCCACCATCCAGACTCTGTGTCCGACGAAACCGATCGAAAACTTCCCAACTTCTAGAGCTTCCAATTGCACTCTAACGCCCCGAGTGAAACTCCTAGCGAGCGAGCAGGCACCCCTTCCCTCGTTTCCTCTTTAGCTGGGAAAGCTGGGAGCAATTTCGGTAGTCTCGTTAGCACGACCATGTGGTGCGCCTTGGTGGGCAAAGACGGGCGAATCGCAGGCGATGCAGAGGCAAAACCGCCGATATGCACGGTGCCGGTTAAACCAGGGAGCGTTTCGCCCCGCTTGACATCATGAACAAACGAGCTTTTCGAGCGCTTGGCCTTCGCACCCCAATTGTCGATTGATCAGGCAGGCATTCACAATTCGCTTCGAAGGCAGGAACTTCCCGTCCAGCGTGCGACCTGGGCCTGCGGGAATACCTCTAGCTGAGGCCGAAAAGCAAAACCCCAAGACGCTCGATTCGAGAGTCCGACCAGGAGCGGGAAAAGTGGCTGCAGACAATGTGACTTGGCATATCACACTGCATCCCTCCCAACAACTCGAGCGCACCCGCACCGGAAAGATAGAAAAAACCAACCACCACGATAGCTGAGAGGGGAATAGGTGGAGGCGCGCCAATGGATAAGGGAGCAAGATGTGCGAGGTCCCTCGTCGGATCCCCGGCACTCCACTTCCATGCAAGCGTTCATCTTTGCCATTGGGTCTATCCAGCCCGGCAGACAGAATTGAGCAGGGCCCTCTGCCAGCCTTGCTCCACCGCCCTGGCAGAGCTGAAGTGAAGCTCCGAGCTAGTGGAGAATAATGAAGAACGGGCTGCCCACTTGTCCTCGCGAGTATATTGAGTAGCTCCCCAGAGGCCTACAAAAGGCCCACCGTCCGCCCGTCCGCCGGCTCCATACTTGCAGTCTTGGTCCTGTATTCTCCCCTTCCCCTCATCTCTTACTTTTCCCTTATATATACCGCTATCATGAGGTGGTCGACGACAGCTGCACTGGCTGCAGCGCCAGCAGTGGCACTCGCGCAGTCGACGTGCACGCCAATTACGGGCGACCTGCCCGCGCCGTCGATGGCGCCGGGGTACCGTTCGGACCTTGCGCTCACTGGGCTCAAGTACCCGCGTGGGATCCAATGGGACTCTACCGGCCATCTGCTCGTGGTTGACCGCGGCGCTGGAGTCTACCGGTACTCGGTGGACAGCTGCCTGCAGCTGCAAGACCAGCAGCTTATCGTGAATGATACTGAGGTACAACACCCAACGCAGAAACTGCAACCACGCTAGATCGCGACTTGGCGGTTGTGATTTGGCTATAGACGGGATTGGCTAACGCGAAGGAAATGTATAGCTCAGCCACGGGATCTCACTATCTACGGATGGGATGACTCTGTTCGCCTCCAGCAAAGAGGCCGTCTTCTCATGGTGTACGTTTCGATCCACACTTACAATGCAATTGAGCGGATCTAGACGACTAACATGTGGTTGCAGCCTATGATCCAAACACTGGCGGCCTCAGTAACAAGAAGGCAATCATCACTGGCATGACGAACAATGCGACCGGCGGCCATGTCACTCGCACGCTGCTGAGCCCTGTCTCCCAGCCGGACTGGATCATCGTCTCGATTGGTTCGCAATCAGACCCGGACGTTAGCACCCTCTCCGTCTCGAGCGGGAAGTCTCAGATCCGTGCATTCAACGTCACCGAGATCTCGCGGGAGCCCGTGGTGTTCCACGAGGCTGGATTCGTGCTCGGCACCGGGCTGCGGAACAGCGTTGGTATTGCCGAAGACAGCATGGCACAGCTGTGGAGTGTCGAGAACTCGATTGATGGCGTCACGCGGTATGTCTCCTTCCTTCTCAAGAACACGCCACCGCGGAATCCATACTAATTTTGCCATCTTGCCCCCGATAGAAACGGCACAGAGATCCACGAGAACAACCCCGCCGAAGAGCTCAACTACCACGGGTCCCTCCTGGACTCGAGGCCGCGCGGCAATTACGGCTACCCGAACTGCTTTGCTGTGTGGGCCGCCAATGAGATCCCCGACGACCACGGCCTGCAGACCGGCGACCAGTTCTCCATGTACGTGAACGGCACGCTCAACGACACACTCTGCGCGGAGGAATACCAGCCGCCGCGTCTGTCGTTCCACGCGCACCAGGCCCCGCTCGACATCAAGTTTGACGCCGACGGACAGGCGTGGATCTCGTTCCACGGGTCCTGGAACCGCGCGGAACCGATCGGTTACCGCGTCGTTACTGTGGCGTTTAAGGATGGCCAGCCCGTGGAGTCGAATAGCTCGCAATCTGCGGCGCTAGAAATCATGGCGAATACGGACTTGACGATGTGCCAGACCGCGTGCTTTAGGCCTGCCGGGTTGGCGTTCAACCCTTCTTCGGGTGATCTGTGGATGAGCTCTGATGCGACGGGCGAGATCTATGTGATCCGGAAGGGTGAAGCCGGCACGGCCGGGTCGGGTGACTCGAAGCAATCGAAGAGCGGCGCGAGCAGTGTATCTGCGGCTGGAACATGGCTGCTTGTCGCTTTGGGCTTGGCCGGAGCGCAGGCCTTGGGATACCTGTTGTAGGGTGATGTGATGTGATGTGATGCGGTAGCGGTAGCGGTATTATGTAGTATCTATATATAGCTGTGCGGGGATGGGAATGAGGAAACGTGTGTATATTTTGCTGTTGGATTTACGATTACACGAATGCAATGAAAAGTCTGGGTTATGGCTACTTTTGGCACACTGGCGGTCGCGTATACGTATTGGGTATCGTGCTGGGTGTGAAGTCCACGGTGTATTATGCGGATCGAAGGGACGTAGTACCAGTAGTAGTGGTAGTAGGCAGAGGTGCGAAGCGCCATGTGGGATCGTGCGTGCCTTGGGGGGGTTTATGCGTTGGGGGCCAGCGCTTGGCACCAGCCTTCTCCCGGCTGGCGGGTTGATGCACGAAGGAAGCTTCATCGCATCGCGCACGACGTCCAACCATGAAGTCAGGTCTGTAAGGCGCCTCCGGTCCCAATCGCATTGCAGGTTCCTCCTTGCCGTAAATGGCTGCAGCTAACCCATCACGCACGGAATGCAGACGAAGAGCTCGATGTTCTGGTCGCCCAGATCGCGAGAGACAGCCCTCTGTAAGCTGGCTGGCGGCCGCGCGCCCTCCTCCATCCACGCTGCACACGCGAGCTAACATTGGGGGCTTTACGCGCAGAGACGAATGGCCGGACGTGCTAGAGTACATGCTCAAACGGCTGGACTGGGTATGCCCGAATGGATGGAATCTACGCAGTTCTTTTTTCGATCGTCTCGCGGGGATAAACGTTGGGCGCGGCGCAGGTATCGATAGCTAACTGTTTCGCTACGGTTCCAGATTGCGTACAATTCCTTCCCGCTGCCCAAGCCGCCGCCGGCACTGCCTAGGCCGCCGGTGAGCATCTCGCGGGAATCCACAGTGCTCGTCCAGTCTTCGGAGGAGCAGGACTCCCAGGCGACGCCGAACGCGAACTCGCAGCCGACACCGGTGACGGAGAACGACGACCCCTCGCAGCCGGCGTCTGCAGCGGCAGCACCTACCATTGACGTTGAAGCTACGCAGGAGCCAGCTGCGTCGCCGCCGGAAGAAGCGGTGCCATCCTCGCAGTCCACGACCGTGCCGTCCACCCAGCTCGCTGCTGCGGACGACTCAGCGGACACACCGATCCCCGATGCGGCAACGGTGACGGCGACAGCGACGGGGGTAGTGGTAGCGACCAACAATGGCGAGGAGAAACTGCTCCCACCGACGCTGAAATCGTCGCTAGCAGCGGTGGTTCAGGTCCTGACCACAAAGTTCGGGCAAGCTCCACCGCACACGGTGCAGCGACTGGCGGAGCTACTGCTCAAACCGACAAGACACTACCGCTCGCTGGCAAAGTTTCTGCGAGCAGCCTACCGAGTGGTCGCTGTGACGTCTGGGGCGGACAAGTTCCCGCTGCCGATGGTGCACGACGGGCAGGCGACGATGAATGCGATCCCGATTGGGTCTGGGCTGGTCAACGAGCACGACGACGCGGCGACGGGAGCGACACTGACACCGATCCCGTGGGCGAGCGCGAGGGAGTATGTTGCGAACGCTAATGGCGGGGTGGGTGTGGGCGTGGGTGTGGGGGGTGGTGTTGTTGCGGCGGGGTTGATTGAAGGTGACAGCGCGGCAGCGGTTGCGGCGGTAGGGCTGGTGGGGGATGCGGATGTCAATGGGGGGATATCGCAGGGCGAGCTGCTGCGACGGGAGCAGGAGGCTGGGGTGGTGCCGGCGTCGCAGGTGGAGGGGAGTGGCGGTGCGGAGGATGTGTATGTGACCGGGCCGCCGGAACTGGGAGCTGCGGATGTAGGTCCGCAGCCGGAGGGGACGGTGTTTGGACCAGCTGTAGTACCCGGGGCAGCTATCGAAGGAGGGGAGGAGGGAGAGGGAGAAGGGGAAGGAGGGGGAGGTGAGGGGGGAGAGAACGTGAAGGAGGATGAGATGGATGTCGACGAGAAGGTTGAGGATATCGATGGTGCGGGGGGCGAGAAGGGCGCGGAGAAGGGCGATTCGTGAGATGTGATATAAAGCTACGATGTTTTGTAGGAGCTGGATTTTAAAGCACTTTCGGTCTTTGATGTGCGTGCGTGCGTGCGTGCGTGTGTTCCAAACCGGAGTGGTATGTATGCAGATGAGGGCTCTTGTCCCTGGCATAAAATTGAAAGAAAGCACGGTGTCTACAAACGAGATTTGGAATGCATGTTTGGCTAGTGCGTCGTAGGAGCGGCGTGCATGCGCATGGGGAAGAGACCAAAGAGGCTGCTGGATGGCGCCCGGCCTCTGCGATAGAAGAGCTGGTTGCGTCCCCCTGAGAGGCCAACGTTCTCACGCTCGTGCGACGTGGAGGTTACTACGTTTTGGGTTTCAGTGGCGATACGGAAAAGTTTCACTGGAGGCGGAGTCGTGACAGCATTGGCAATTATATTTGGCAGCGCAGGCGGACGACGGCCCTCTTCTTTTTCTCTCCTCCAGAACATCCATCGACGGCGGACGCGGTTGAACATTGAACGAACGAACGAACGAACGAACGAACAACCATCCGTCTGCTGCCGCCCCTGACAACAGACCGCCACGGCGGCTTTCCATCGACAGATCGTACGGTGGTTTCTATCAACGGTTTCCCCCCACCGCCGACTTTCCATCGACAGACGAAGAAGACGAATAGTAAGAAGCAGTGCTCCAACGATCGCGCGATGAGCCTCGGCCCGTTTGTTTCGTATCCATCCGGCTAGCAGCTAGCATCCGCCGCTGACGACGACGACGACCACGACGACGAAACACAAATACGACTCTGACGACTCCTCACCCTCCACTACGTCCTTCACGCCCGCCACGGAGGATTGCTCGCCCGTCTGGAGACCGAACCCGGTGCCCCTCGTAGACCGAACGCCCGCCGCGAGAACCAGCAGAGACCGAACGGGGGAGCGTTCGGCTCCCGTCGACCGACCAAGCCATGTGTGAGTGCATGGCCCACCCGCTCGCCTCTCATTCTTGGCATACGAAACACCATCACTAACCAGTCCTTGGGATGACGCCAGCTGCGACGTCGTTCAATTTCTCGGTCATCATCATCCCGTCGACCCTGTACAGCGACCCGTCGAACCCCGGCTTCCAGACCCTCAACGTTCGTCCCTCCCCCCTTCATTTTGGCCGCCCGGTTCTGTCGGGCTCGAAACGTTTGTTGCTGATCCGGCGTAGAAATCGCTCTCATTTGCCCTTGAAATCAGCTCCCCGCAGGACTTTACCACCCTCCACTCCCAAGACAGCAGCCGCGGATCGACGTACAATGGCCTCCTCTACGTACCCGACCTCGACCCGGACGACCCGTGCGACAACCCCGCAATCGTCCCGCGCAACGCCACCCGCCGGGAAAACCTGCCGATGGACGACCTCAAGCTGATCGCGTACGCGCCTCTGACCACCCCGCATTGCTGCCGACAGTACATGTCCTCGGCCAACAACGATTACGTCTCCGCGTTTATATTTTACGGCGTGGCGAGCAATTACTCGAACGGGACGAACCCGCTGCGGAACGAGGCGTTTGATGTCGACTATCCGGTTTACTATCTGGATGGGAGCATTGGGCAGCCGCTGATGGGAAAGCTGTCGGAGTATTCTGGCAACATGTCGGAGTTGTACAACCAGGCGAGCTTGGAGGCTGCAGGTTACGATCTACGTGATTTTGCGAGGATTTATGCCGTGATTTCGACGAGTGAGTTTCTCCGTGGTTGTGTCGTGCGCGACGTGTGCGCGACGTGTGTGATGGAGGGTGTGGTTTTTACGGGATGAAGGCTGACGTGGATGTAGGGGGATCGAATCCGATGCCGGGGCTGTGGTTATTCCTGCTGGTGGTGGTGGCGGTGCTGTTGTTTATTATCGGGGCGTCGTCGCTGTTGATGCACCTGTGCCAGTTCCATTACCGGCGCAGTCTGCGGCGGCGGATAGCGAACGGGGAGGTTGATTTGGAAGGGCTGGGGATTGGGCGGATAACGGTGCCGCGAGAGTTTCTGGTCAAGTTTCCGACGTATACGTACACGGCGGAGGAGTCGACGGCGGAGGGACCGCGGACGCCAGCTGTTGCGGCGGGGCCCCCACGGATGGAGGGCAGCGTGGAGCCCAAGACGCCGTCGAAAGCTGCGGGGAGCACGAACACGAGCACGAGCACGAATATGAACATGAACACGAGCACGAGCACGAGCACAAACACGAACGCGAGCGCGAGTGAAGCGGCGGGGAGGGCACATCTGGGACGGTACAGTCAGACGGGGTGTCCGATCTGCCTGGAGGATTTTGTGAGGGAGGAGACGAGGGTGCGGGAGCTGCCGTGCGGACACGTGTTCCATCCGGAGTGTATAGATCCTTATTTGGAGACGCAGTCGTCGTTGTGCGTGCTGTGCAAGCAGAGCTGTCTGCCGAAGGGGTACGTGCCGATACGGCTGACGAATGCGATTGTGCGGCGAGAGCGGCTGTTGCGACGGGTGCGGGCGCACAGTCGGATGTCTTCGTCGGCGGCGATGGCGGGGCGACATGGGTCGAGCGGGCGGGAGATGGTGGAGAGCGGGGGGATGCTGTTTCGGTGGCGGTTGAGGCGATTGAGGCGGCAGGAGCTTGACTTGGTGGGGCGGGAGGCACTG
>KI966456.1:62725-73660 GCA_000525045.1 Drechslerella stenobrocha 248 | reverse complement strand
GGCGGCGGCAGCAACAGCGGGAACTACTCACGAGCCCGCATTCCCGCCCCGCGCGGCCCTGTCTACTTCATCTCCACGCTGTTCACATCCCCGCCCGCCTCCCTCCCGCCATACCCTGCTCCGCCGTCCACCGAACTCACCAAGTACAGCCCACTGCAGCAGCAGCAGCAACTGCAGCAAGAGCCCCTCGTCCCGCCACCGCAGCAAAACATGCTCCCCGTGTACGAGCAAGTCACCTACCACCCGCTACTCACGGACGCGCTGCACTCCCTACTTCTCTGCCACGCGATTATCTCCAGTCCGCCGAAAGAAATCCAACGATACGCATTCATGGTGGCGCGACTGGCACGCATCTGCGACGGCTACCCCATCTTTCTGGCGGCGCGGTCGCCCGCGCGCGCGGACTGGATCGAGCTGATCCGACGAGTCGGGGACTGGATAGGCCTCGGGTGCACCTGGGAGAGCCTGTGTCAGCCCGCGCCGTTGCCGCCTGTATTCGAGCGCGAAGACGGCGGGCAGTACCACCCCGGCTATGGAAATGGAAATGGAAATGGAAATGGCGCTGGAAACAGCGGCAACGGCCGATTACCCGGTAATGACAACATGAGCAACGACGCGCTGACCGCGCTGATGAACAGCGGTGGGGACGACGACGGCTTTGATGTCAACGGCGGCGGTGGGTTTGGCGGCGGGTTTGCCTCCCAGCGAGAGCATAACCAGATGCGTGGAGCGAAGCGGTGGGCGCAGGAAGATGGGAAGGAGTACCCCATCTCGACGGAGCGCGCGGCGGTGATTGCCAAGTTTGTCAAGGAGGAGATGCGGCGGACTAGCACTCGGGAGGCGGCGGAGAGGGTGAAGAGTGCGAATGCCAGCGCTGCCGCCGCCGTGAGCAAGCACCAATGCTAACGGCGGTGGAGCCAAAACGCAGAAGGTCGAGGTCGTGGTGCTCACCAAGGAGGAGGGCTTTGATGGCGAGGATGTAGATTAGCAGGGAGGGAGGAAAAGTACGGCGCTATCGAAGGGAAGCATCTGCAGTGAACCAATTTGTTCCTTCTTCTTCTTCTTCTTCTTCCTCTCGTCGCACTGGAACCTTTTTAATTACCACCTTCTTTCTACACCGTGGCAGTTATAGTCGAAGATTAAGGCTTATACGATATTCACTCCCCCTCCGGTGTGACCGTGTACGTACGTTTAAATATCGGCTTGTAAACCGAAATGCATGGCTCCAAGCTAGTATACACATTGCGAACGATGCCCATCCCGACTACGTATACCCGCGCGAATGCTCTAAAAGGCTCCAACCAGCAATACGCAATATCAACATGCCACCAGGCGCAAACCACGCCATATAGTATATAAATACATCTACATCTACAAAACTACTAGCACACATCACCGAAACCACCAATTCATGCTAACCGTCGCGGGCACACCTCCCTCCAACCGGTCATGCTTCTCATAATGCTGCCGCAACATCTCCAGCGGCGGCGGCACACTCCTCACTGCATGCCACCAGCCGCGCGGGATGTACATCCCCTCACCACGCTTCACCACAGCTTCATACGTCTCCGCGCGCGCCGCGCGCGCAATCTCCGCCACCAACCCGACGTCTCCATCTCCACTTCCCGGCATCGCAGCGCCAGTCGTACCGGTTCCCCCGTTTTCATCTTCATCACCCCAAGTGACCGCATCGAGGGCCGCCATTTCGTTCACATCCAACAGATTATCGCGGATGCGTCCGCGCCCGTCCGCGCTGCGCACTCTACCTGCAGCCGCGAGCGCGCTGAACAGCGCATCGCCGAGCTCCGGGGGCATGCACCGTACAATCTTGGTGCCTGCGAGCTGGACGAAGAGGTTGTCGTTCGGGTCGCGGTGGAGGGTGGTGTTGGTGCGGTGTTCGGCACGCGCCAGCCAGAGTGAGGAGGAGTAGATGTCTATCTGTGGGCGCTCGTGCTCGCGCTCATCGTCGTTTGTAGTTGTAGTGGTGGTATCGAGGGACTGCCGCTGTGCGGGGCGGATGGTAAAGCCGAGGTGGGTGAATGGTGGGGGTAGCTCCTCGGCGAGCCTGGGAGGTGGGGGCTGCTGTGCGATGTAGAGCGGCGCATGCGGCGTGCTGGGGCCCGAGATGTAGCCGAGGACGTCATTCCAGGTGCATGAGGTGCGGGTGATGCCGCTGCCGTCCCCGAATGTTTGCTCGACAGAGATGGGTGTTTCGTCGCCGGCGAGGATGTTCCGCCATCGCGTGAGGTCGAGATTGGAGCTGTTGGGGAGGAACAAGGTCTGGAAGGCCGGGATGTGAGGCAGGAAAAGGTCATTGGTGAATATCGTCGGTTTGGCGTCCGCGAGGGGGGTGTTATGGCGCCGGAGGGCAAATGACGACGGGTCATTCGGCGAGTAGACGTCAAAGGGCTTGGGGGGGTGCGAAGACGGGGAGAGGTAACGGGGCAGGCGGCGCAGAAGGGACATCATGATGGAGAGAAAAATTGGATTTCAAGCCTTTAGCTACAGGACTGCGCAATAAACATTGGCCAAGGCGGCCGCTGCTCGTCCTTACAGAGTCAACGTCGAAGCAGTGGGTGAGCTGTCAGTGTCGGTGTCGGTGTCGGTGTCGGTTGCCGACGAATCGGAGCGCGAAAGCGTCGATACAATTGTGCGCGCGGGCGATGTTGAGACCGGGAACGTTGGCGGTTGCAGGTCCACGCTGGGCAACGCAGGTGCGGTCCGGCCCGTCTCTGCAGCTCCTCGCTTCTCGACGGCGTAAGACCAGCCCCAGCAGGCGTCTATCGATTCCGTGGAGAGGTTCTCAAACAGCATGAAGTCCCCGTCCTCGTCTGCGATAATGTTTGGGCCCTCCGTCGCGGACGCTGCCCGTAGCGTCATCCACACCTCTTGCTTCCCAAAAAAGTCCTCCAGGCGGGTCAAGTCAAGATGCTGAACACGAGCGGGATCGGTCTTCGCTTCAATGTCGTAGGTGACGTTCTCGTGCACGATAGGGTACCCGGCTGCATAGCTAGCCGCTGCGCCGACGTGGTTCTTCTTGTCTTGTAGGGGAATCTTCCTATCAGATAAGATGCCTTTGGTCAGCCGTTCGCGGAACTCTGCAGCTGTATGCGCTTTCTGGAGCGTTTCGGTGCTGATTTCACAGCCCTGGTCTTTGGAATCCTGGCTCATGCGGTAACAACGGTCGCACAGACGTTTGGTACAGCCTGGATCGCTGCATGCATATTGCTTGGGCGCCATTGTGATGCTTCTGCAGCAGCCATCGCATAGGCGGGTTTCGAATGGCTTGGGCGGTGGGATTTCTGGAATATCCGGCTCGCTCCACCCAGATGGAGGGCGTAGGCCGAGGGCGTGCAGAGAGGCCCGGTCCGGCGAATGATTCTCCACAGGGAGGGTTTTTGCGCGAAGAAGGCGCCTCCGTATGGACAACTTGCGACCAGGAGATCCAACCTTAGTGTTCTCGCTTTCGGAATTGGAGGCACCCGACGAGTTTGATTCTGTTGCAGCTGACTTGAAGCTGAAAAGGGACCTGGGGAAGCCCGTGCGCGATTTCTTCTTCGAATCTGACCGGGAGAGCTCTGCTTCAACCTCGACTCCGGTTGTGGACTGCGACCTTGCCAGGTTTGGTCGCTGTTGATGGCTGGCACTGTAATCTTCAATTTCCTGAGGCAGACACGCCGCATAATTGCAGCCTGGTGGAGCCTTGGAACCCCACTTTCTGAGAGACGGCTGGTCTGTGTACTTGTCCCGCGGGATGAGCTTCGACGGCGTGAAGGCATACGGATCAAAGACACGCCGTTTGGGCGTCTTGACAGGTGTCGTCTCTGCCGTCGGTTCGAGGTTGGCGATGGGGGCAGCTGGGGACACGCAAACGCTGTGGAGGTGAGGTGGATGTCGCTGCTGTCGGGGCCGAGGTCGAGCTTGAGGCCTAACTTGGCCCTCAATTGGTTCATCTTCCTCGAGGATTGGTTCCATCTTGCCGGTGCCGAATGGTTTGTAGGTTGGTGCTTGCAGGTGGGATGAAGTTGATGGAGAATTGAAGTGTGTTTATATGCCAGCTGAGCAGCTCCGTCTATCAGCGTCTCCGGGCTTCTTCTCTCTCGCTGCACGTCGCCTCTCCACCACCAATACACCACAACCTCGCAGACATCGACCAGCGTAGCAGCTGCAGATGCTGTGATGGACTCGCCATAATGCCCAAGGGATACGGTCCAATTGCAACCCAGACATCGACCGCAATCCATACCCATCCGCTCCATCATTCCCAATGCCGCCATCTCCAAGCATCAAGTCAGATATCACGAACTCTCCCGCGAGGATGCCGTCTCTGATCCCTCGCAAGAACACCACCCGTGGCGACTTGAACAAACGTCTGCCAGCTCTGCCCTCGGAGCCAAGGACGCCACAGGCACTGCCGTATTTCGGCCGCAGTTTCAGCCATGCTGTGCTTCCTCGCGTGACGCCAGCTACGGCTCCCGTTATTCGACAGCGAGATACTTCATTCGACTTGACCATGTTTCGTCAACCGGAACTTGGAAAGAAGGAGACAGACTCGGACAACATCTGCAAGATTAGCAGTTACATCAGCAGCCCGGCCTCGAGGGTAAGCATCACGGACACAAGCCATCTTGCTTGCCGTGACTACGAGCGTGAAGGATTGGCTTACATACCTCTCCATTATGACAGGCACCAGACGACCCAGAGCTATTCGAGAGCTCTGCATGGTGGGCCGGCCGATACATGTCCGTCAGCGACCGTTTGAGGGGCGAGATGCCCTACTCGACCCAAGAGGAGCGAGACAGACAGGCGTGTAAGGAGATGAACACCACCTGCGGAGGTGACCCACACAAAGAACGGGTCTTGCAGGTACGGGTTATTTAGTTCTGTCCGTCCGTGGGCGTCTCGGGCGATCCTGTGCTAACTCTGCATTAGATCTGGTGGATCAATTTCAGGATGAAGGAATCAGATGAGCAGGCGCAAGGCAAGGGAAAGACTCGAGTTTAGGAAACAAAGTCTCAGCGCTGGAGAAGCAGACCAAGGCGCAGACGTTTTTGGTGTTTCCTAGTGTGGTGAACAGACGCCGAGCCGCTCTTCACGCGGCCAGGAATCTGGTCTCACGACATGGATGTGATTATTGTGACTTGATATATTCTGTGTTTCCCCTTAAGCCCTTCCCTGTTTGTTACTACGAGCCAACTGTATTATTTACCAAGTACAAGCTAGTGCCCTCACTTTCCGCTGTTCAAACAAAAAAGGGGATTTCGGTACATCTAATAGGATCTGGGGGTATCGTGTTGGGCCGTGTTGGATCTTGAGAGCTCGCCCAATCTGGACATCACCACTCAACTCGGTAATTCATTTGGCCTGGACTTCAAGCGATTGACACAATTCGGTACCATGAGCTGGACAAGACCGGGATCCCTGCCATTCCAGCGGGAAACCGACGGCTGATAGCGCGCTATAGTCACCGGCACGAATACGGAACGAATACGGAACGAATGCTTGAATGTCCCCGATGCTTGTCATGGCTTAGCCCGCCCCTTGCGTCGTCAAATGAAAGAGCCATCGAACATCTGATTTGGCAGTCGGTGTACCTGCAGACGCCTGCGCTCGACCTACAGGAGCGGCGAAGGGAGGGGGGGAAAGAGTAGATCTAGGGTGGCCAGCCCGCCGTTTGAAGTACAGACAATTGCAAGGAGCGAACGCAGGAACGGTATTATCTGCATGGGTGGACACACAGCTGTACAGAGCAGCTGAAGTCCTTCTGAAACTACCACCCCGGATACACGAGTCTGACAGAAGCTGCAGGACGCTGTTGGAGTTGCACCGTGCAACTGGCGATCGGCCGAACTTTGGCCGCGAGAGTCAATGCAGTGCAGTGCAGCGGAGCAGGAAGCCAGAGCGCTAGAGCCCTCACGGATATCCGGATCTGAAGTCAAGCTGCCCAGTCCGACTGGCCGGACTATGTGACGGCAACGGATGCAAATGCAAGTCACTGCGCGTCTCCTGTGCGGCGAAAGGCCGGTATACGCACTGCAAGAGCAAGGGTATCTAGGCCGCCACCCGATCGGTGCTATTCGATCTCCGGCTTCTTACAGTGCATTGCGCCTGGCTAGAGGCGTTGAAGAGCAGGTCCGCAGGCGTGCATATTGTTGTATTGTATTAGCTCTGCTTGGTGATATCATAGCTTGCTTTCGAAAAGGGTGATGTTTCTGCCAAGCCGTTGTTTAAATAAGCACAAGCCAGGAGGAATGCGTCAAAATTGCCGGTCGAAAAGGGCACTAATAAGGGAGGGCCATCCGAAATACCAGGCCTGCTCCGCCGCACAGACTCGGTGCGTGTGTAACCTATCATCAGTCGAGTTTTGGACGGCACGCTAGATGTAACAATGTAAGGGTGGCTGGGTGAAGGTTTCAATCACTCTCATGTCGACTAGCTTGAGTTGTTGGACTATACTTTTCTGGATCCATGGAGGCCGACGACCGCTGGAGGAGGCTAGTCTCGCACTGATTTGCGCTTTAAACTTTACGAGAAAAAAAAGGTTTGGTTAGAGGGATGAGTGAGTTGGATCGATCGAGTGTCGACCGCAGGGGTGGATTGATCACTCAACCGATGGATCGAGTGGGGAAAGAACGAGAGTGCTAGGCGCCGGCTTGCTATATTCCATTTTGAGCTCAAGTGCACTAGTGCTACTTGGAAATACATTGGTAGGGATACAGCCAACATGGACACAAACTCGAGACAGCCTCTGTGGTATAAAGCTGAGGATGAAGTCCATGGTCAAAAACATTCTCGATGATACGCCCTTACAGAGCACTGAGTCACTCGTTTTTATCCCAGCTGCTTCACCACGCACGCGCATGTGCTAAAGCTTGCAGGCCAGCACATTATTATATATGCACACACGATATTATAATTCACAATCAATACATATCTATATATACGCCCTGGCATATCCACCTCGAGGCGCTGCAAGATCTTCCACTTTCAAATATATATACACATACAGCCACTTATAAGCCAAAATGTTCGGCCTTCGCTCGTTTGCTTCATCTTTCGTTCTGATATCTTCGCTGCTCGCGTCAGCGTCCGCGCATCTCCCGTACCTGGACCCGACTAACGCGCACAACTCCTTCGCCACGGCCTTCGAGTTCCCCGACAACGAGTACTCTCGTGCCCTGTGCACGACAACCTCCTGTCCACCGCCCCACTTCCAAGGCAACAGAACAGTCCAAAGCCACCGGAGCCGCTGGTCCAAGCAGTCGTGGTCCAAGGTCTACGTCGGCGCAGGCGAAAAGCTGCACTTTGAGTTTGGCGTGCCGCATCTCCCCGCGCTCGAGTATCCTTCCTTCCGGCCAACCGTCTATCTCGTCGGCCAATGCCTGCCGTCCTGCGAGGTGTTTGGGTACCCGGAGCCGCAGCCGCTGGAGTCCGCGCCGTTTGACATGCCCTACCATCTGAAAGCGCTGCGGTTCTACCTCCCGGACCCGGTGTGGGAGCCGACCAAGTTCTACGAGTCGCATCTGGATGCCACCTTTCTCAACTACTTGGACTATACCGTGGATATGGAGTGCGAGGGGGACGTTTACATTGTCGTTGAGTGGCATGAGAAGAGGGTCGTAGAGTACTATGTTGCTGTGGGGGAGACGGACGAGTTCCCGGCGAACGGCAATGGGGCTGGGATCGCATCTCTGGCGGCGGCGAAGAAATGGGCGCAGGGGCATAATCCCAATGTCGGGAAGTTCTGCAGGAAGCGGGGAATTTGGGAGCGGGAGTAGACGCCCGGGGGGGGGGGGGGGGGGTCTCCTTCGTGTATATTAGGCATCATATTTCCCAAGATCTTCAGCTCTTGAGATCTTGTTATGATATCAGTTTGTATCTACAACGGACAATCAACGGCGTGTTGACCATGTTGCATTCTGCGCGTTGTGGCCCAAACAGGAATGTTTGCGCGGGCAAACAGCTCTGCTGGACGACACGGCAACACTTTTGCGTGGCGGAGAAGCCCCGCTCTGACAACAAAGTCGTGCATATCGATACAAGGACGCCCGCCTGTAAGCGCAACCTGGTCGTCGGTAGCTGGCAGCTCTCGCGCCCGCCCATTGGCTCTGGTCCAGCTGGCTGCACCGAGCTGCATGTCCGCATCATCATCATTGTCGTCGTCGTCGTCGTCGTCGTCGTCCTTGTCCGGGGGCTGCGGAACGCTGGAGGAGGGGCAGACCAGATCAGAGGGCGCTCTCAGTTCAGGAAGCTTCCATGCAGCCTGTCTGCAGTCCGGTCTTAGCTTCTGCCCGTTGTGCATCTCGTCCTGAGCTGTTCCCTAAAAAATTTTCACGTTCACGAGGCCGATGCTTTTGATACTTAAGCGCTTGGCTTAGCTCGCAGACCAAAGGGCAATTAATACTCACTCTTGCTTAATTTTCGGCTGCCGTATCCAGGTGGACAGAAGACCATACACCGTACTGCCACCCCCCCAACGCCCGTTCGATTCAACCTCTTCAACCTTCAGCTGCCCGCCTCGCTCGCTCGATACTCGGAACCGCCCCAGGCAACGGCAATCGATTCGAATCAGTAACAAACCCGGCGTATCACCGACAGTGGCCAGCCTCTTGCTGGTGTAACAGGTTTCCAGCCGTTGCCGCCGTCGACTGGGGCTCCAACGGCTGCCCACAGCCTTCCATCCTTCTCCATCTGGTCAACATCGTCCACCACAGCGCTTCGCTCCGGCCCTCGCCGCTGGCGTTTCCGGGGGGGCAATCGATTCGAAACACCGGTCTTGGGGGGGGAAAGGAGCTCTCGAGCTCTCCGTCATCACGAGCAAAAAGCCCGGCCAGCAGACCACAAACGTGCGGCTGGGGACAACAGCGGCGGTATTTGGCCACTCGAGGCCACCCCCGCGTAGACGATATAGCACACCACCACCCCAGAAGCTCTTTCGCGGGTTCCAAAGGACGCACAATAATCCGCGATGGCGCACCCGGGGCAACGTGCCCCGACAGTCATGAGGGGACGAGGTAGCCCAGGGGCAGAGGTGGCCGCCCGCCGCAGCAAATCATGGCACCTCCGCAGGGTTACTACGAGGCGCCTCCGCCGCCAGGTACGCCAATCGCATCAACCTAACCCCCCGAACTGGCAGCACATTGGACGCAAAAGCTAACACGATCCCTCCTTCTTCCGTAGCCCATCCAGGAATGCCGCCGCCGTTTCGACGTNCGTGGCGGCGCACCGCCTCTCGGCCATCACCATTCCCACCCCGGCGCATACCCCCCCACTGAACCGCCCGGCTACGCAGGCGATATGGACTCTGGCGAAGACGTAACGCCGGAGAGCGGCAGCGCCGCCGCCGAACCAACAGTACCTCGACAGGATGATGGCGGAGTCGATGGAACTGCAACAGGCGAACGCCGCTTTGAGAGCGCAAGTCGCCGACCTATCGGTACGTAGGGTCTGCTCCGAGTGCAAAGCCCCAGAAGAGAGTACGTGCTGACGGCCAATGTGCGGGACAGGCAGGAAACGAGCTGACACGCCCCGCCTGGGAGAGCACCGCGCTCGCCGAGACCATCGAGCTGAAGGACAGCGAGATCTATAACGTGCATGCACAGATGCGGGAGATGATGGCGGCAAACCAAGTCGAGATGAACAAACTCAAGGAAGAGCTCAAAGTTGCCGAAGGCAAGCTCAAGGAGGAAGCAGACAAGCGCGAGAAGGAGGTTAAAACGCTCAAGGACGACCTGGACGACGTGACCGCCTACCTTTCCGTCGCCAAGGCCGAGGAAGGCGTCGTCGACGACCAATGGTTCAAAGGGGAGCTGACAAAGTTTGCCACCTCGCTGCGCAACTGGGTCTGGAAGCACTGCAAGGCCGCTTCCCAGATGCCCGACGCAATCGACGACATGGGCGTGCAGACGCGTATCCGACATGCCGTCCCAGAGTTTGCGCGACTGACGATGAGCAACAGTCGCATGACGGTGATGCAGGCGGTCGTGCAAGATGTCATCCTACGGCGGATATTCGACCGCTATTGTGTCGGTCTGACCGTCGAGAACGAGCAGACAATGCGCGAGCTAGAAGACATGATGACTAGACAGACCACCGGCGGACTAGGTATGTCCACCCCTCCACCTCTCTCTCCCCACAACAGAAAAAACTAACACCTGCATCTCCATCTACAGCAAACTACGGCCTGATCAACCGCTGGCGCGCGCTCGGCATCGCCCTCCTCACGGGCACAGACCCAGTCAAGGAGAACGGGGAGAGCGCAATTGTCGACTGCTGCTCCGAAGTCGAATCCGTCGTCTTCTCACTCATCCCGGCGTCGAAGCGGCGGCCGGGCGACGACGCCTCCCGCGCGTTGATACCGCTGCTTGCGAACGCCGTGCGCATCTCGCATCACATGAAGGGTCAACGGGCGCGTATCGACGTCGTCTCCCCTGTCGGCCACATTTTCGACCCGGAGTGGATGGAGGATGCGTCCGGGCTCGAGGACGATGCGGACGAGGAGCTGCGCGGCAAGATGGTTGGCGCGTGTGCGTTCCCCGCTGTCATCAAGTGGGGGAATGAGAAGGGCGAGGATTATTCCGTTCGGACGGTCATCTTTCGGTCAAAGGTGCTGTGCTTGTTGGACAACGACTGATCGGGCGGGGGGTTGTATGCGCAATTGCAAGCGAATAAATGGGCAGGTTGTCTGTTCTGCTTTACGTCGAGTATTTACCGCACCATGCATGCATACTTAAGTATGCATGTGTTCGGTTTCCTTTCTTAGCTTTTGTTCGGGCTCAAGTTTTGTGTGGTAATTTTGCTGTTGGGCGGATATCCATGTCGCAATTTGAAGTATTCATTCACAATTATGTCTTCTTTTTGCCTTCCAACGTTGGCATCCACACGCACACATCGCGTTTTCAGCTACTATCACTGGGAGTACACAGTCGGATGGGG
>KI966456.1:0-62710 GCA_000525045.1 Drechslerella stenobrocha 248 | reverse complement strand
GTCATGTTCTTTTTGTTCTCTTCTTGACGCCAAATCATGAGAAAACGTGTCTTTCGTGCACTTTATCGTGCTCGAAAACCCCGCCTGGCATCATGATACCACCGTCAAGTCGTATATAATTATTTGATTCCGTCTAGTCATCCATGTATGGTTACGGTAGCGGGCTGACCAATCAGTGATACTACATATAATGAAGCCAGCACAATCCAAAGGATCTTCAGGTGTCCGCAATACCATCGTATATTCCAAAAACGCCAGAAAGGTTCGCCCCAAGCGCCCGAACCGAAAAAGAGAGGAGAGGGGGAATTATGCGTCCATATCAATATGAGTGGCGGATACTCTAGTGGCGGATCCATACACGATGNNNGCGGAGGATACCAATCACGTTGTTAGATGACAGGTTGCGATGGTGTCTGCGGCTCTGTTAGTGGCACCTTGTTCTCCGCTTTCGACGTCAAATCATCCACCGTAAAGGTCGCATCTGCCGCCCGGGTGCCGTCCTTCTGGAGCTTCCCGCTCTTGATATCATCCATCAGTCGTTTCCTCACCAGATTACCCGCCTCGTTCGCATCCTCCTTGCTGTCGTGGCCCTTGTCGCTGTCGATCGCCTGAATGTACCGGCCGAGGTGGTTCCGCACCAGTACTTTCAGACTGTACCGCGCTAGATGCTTGTTCCTCGGGTAGAGGATCGCAGTGTCCACAACTCTTGGATGGATGATTCGCATACAGTTCAGGTCGTTTTCAAGGGAGTGCCCAATGAGGATGGTTGATGCATCAATACTCTTGAAGAGGATCTCTCGGGCCTGGTACGGGCTCGCAGCCTTGGATAGCGTCGTTCCTGAGGGCGAACCCCCGCCATTCGGCTCTCGTGCATTGTACGGTGGCGCAGCATCCCATTGCTCCTGCGTAACACCCGAGAAACGGGTGTTGAGGTCCAGCATCTCGCCGAATGGTTTGATGAGGATGTCAAGGACAAGCTCGTACTTGGGAAATCGGGTTGCAGTGAGCCGGATCACCTCCAAGCCCTGTGTGGTAAACGCCATCTCGCAGTCGAGACAGACTGCCTTTTCGATACCAGGGCTGCTTGTAGATTCGGAGTCGTCCGCAAGGAGCCTGGGGGCGGGGGTGTCGACAAACTGCCAGAGGGTGGCAAGTCGCGGGGGACTCTTCACGACGAACACGTGGGATCCGTGGTCCGTGCACCCCGCCGTCTCGCCGGCTACCTGTTGGCAACAGGACCAAATCCTGGGACCGCCCTTATCTTTCGCCCAAGCCTTGCCGTGGTGGTGGACACACTTCCCAGCTGTCGTGAACATCCCGGTTTCTGGATCTTTCCTCTCGAGCGTCTTGAACCTTGTCCTGCACCGCTCGCACTCTTCTACCCCGTCGGCAGTCAACAGACCCTCCCTTGCCTTCGAAACCTCGTCCTCCGATGGAGGTAGCACAACGTAATCGTACATTTTTAGTACCGGAAACGAATGAACGTAAGTTGCAATTGCCCTTGCCTCGTCTTCGGGAGATAGTCCGGTGACTATATCCTCGGGTGTCCTGGCGGCCTCCTCGGCTTTTCTCTTCTCATCGAGCTCCTTCCGGTAGTCTTCAGGCTTCATCTTGGTCAGGGCGTAAATGCGGTTCCTCATGGTAACCGGGTAGGCCTTGGGACCTTTCAGAGCTGCGGCTTCTTCCTCGTCCCTGGCAGCCTTGATGAGCCGCTGTTTCCCTGCCACCGACGCCTGGCTGGTTGGGTCCAGGCGCACCAGCTCGTCGTGGAGTCTTTTGAGCAAGTTGAACCTATCAGCCCACGCCCCGGCCGATCTAGGCACGGAGCGAGGCGTAAGTGTTTCCGGCTCAAGCTTTGGCGAAGGTTTTGGCGGAGCAGCCCATGCCTTCAGGGCAGCTGTAGGATCGGTCGCTGTAGCGAGAGTGTTCTGTGCGGCGCACACGCGTTAGCTAGAAGCTATAGGGTGAGAGCGTATTGACGTGTTCCTCACCTTCTGTTGAGCTGTGGTGTGCATCGACTTGAGCCCTCGGACAGGGAGGGGGGCAGCAGTGCGCGAGGGCATCCTACCCAGCCCGGTCTTCTCGATGCGAGATTGTGTCTTGATTCCGGTCGCCTTGTCGGTTGTCTCGAGTTGGATGTATTGACCGTTGTCAGAATCGAACGCAGTGTCGAGGGCGGAGTCGCCTGCAGGCATGGGCTTTGTTGTCGCCGCGCCATTGTCATTGATGGGATTACTGGACGGTTTCTTGAGGATGGATTTTATGGAAGGTTTCGCGACGGCCGATGCTGCCCCGGCTGCCGGCTTGCTGTTGCTGTCGTCATCGATCTTGCGTCGCTTGGTGGGCGGCGGCGTTGCAGTGCGCTCATTGTTGCTGTTGTCCTGGGCGTGTTTTGTAAGGACAGCTGCGAGGCGGACAGGCTACATATCAGCACGGGCAACAGACGGGAGATGGAGGATTGAAGGATGCTTACGCCCTGTTGCCGCTGGAGGCGGACGCTCGACCTGGTGCGAGAAGAGGCAGTTGTGCAGGCCGCATGTCGCGATCTTGGGGCAGCCTATGGCCCTGAAGAGGCCTGTGGGGCGAAACATGGCGGGGCCGGCTAGTCAACTGGTGGCAGAGATCCGTGGCGGCAGTCGAGATGACGCAAATCTAACTATCATCTCGGAGGAGGTGATGATGATGATGTTGGTGGTGGTGGTTGTTCTCGGCTGGGGGTCGCGGCGCGGTTGTCGCGGACTCCAGGCGCCAATCGATGCTGGTCAACGTCACCTCAACACAGCCAAAACTCAACGGCGTCGCAGGCGGCGATATTAGGTAATCCAGCAGGAGCAGGGCGTCGGAGTCCGGGTGCGGGCGCGTATTCGATATATCCAAAGTCGGTGAGCAGGATCGCAACCTCCAGAAAAATTCGCATCGGCCATCGTCTGCAGAGGCGACTAGCTGGATCGGGCCCCTGTCTACCCGCAAACCTTCCGCAGCTCCCACGCGAGCTCTCGGAGTCCTCAATCCTCCCCGGTTCCGGGTTCCGTCAACTAGCAACTTAAAACCCTCGATCGACCTACTGCTGCATCGATGACCGACCCCGCAACGTCGACTCGCCAACGGAAACCGAGCTGCGATCTGGCCCGGTAGCATGTCGGACCAGACGGACAGCAGCCATGCGGCATATCGCGGCTTCGTCGCCGGCGTCTTCTCTGGAATTGGTAAGCCGCTCCCTCCTCCTCCAGACTACGGGCATCGCAGAGCAGAGTTCGAATCCAGGCTAACCAGGACGCGCGATCTCCAGCAAAGCTGACAGGTACGCTCGATCGCATCGCAAGCCATTTTGGATAACTCTGCCAGAACGACATTGACGATTGGCATCATGCCGCTATCGCCATGCAGTGGGGCATCCGTACGCCGCCCCGCCAACCTGTATACTCGCGCGAGGGCCAAGGCTAAACTCCCACCCACCATAAATCAAGCTTCGACACCATCAAAGTCCGACTACAGACATCGCCGGCATCGCAGTTCGTCGGCCCGCTTGACTGCGTTCTCAAAACGGTCAAGAACGAGGGCATTCGCGGGTTCTACAAAGGTGCGCACTAGTCATGATATATGCGCATAAGATACCAGTCCCCCCCCACCCCCACGCTCACGGATACATATCGCGTACCGCAGGAGCAACGCCACCGCTGGTCGGCTGGATGTTTATGGACTCAGTGTACGTCGGCCGGTCTCGCCCTCTCGAGCTCTCCAGCTTATGCCGTCCAACATGGTTCTTAGAATGCTCGGCTCGCTACACAACTACCGCCAGATCCTGCTCGACATTGACAGCCCGTTCCTCCGCGCAAAGCCTCCCCTCCCCGGGCCCGATGGCCGATCTGCAGCCGACCCCGTCCCCCGTCTCAGCACCCTCGGCCACGGTATCGCCGGCGTCTTTGCTGGCTGGGTACTTACGCCCCCCGCCACTCCACCGCCATATGCATCCCATCCCGCGTTGAGCTTCGTTGCGGAAGCAAAGTCAGGCTGACAATCCCATGCATGCAGACTGTATCCTTTATCGCTGCACCGATCGAACACGTGAAAGCGCGCCTGCAGGTCCAATATCACGGCCGGCACGACCAAGGCATCAAGCCACGCTACACCGGCCCAATCGATTGCATCATCAAGCTGTCCCGCGCGCACGGCATCCTGTCGATCTTTCATGGGCTGCGAGCGACGCTGCTCTTCCGCACCTTCTTCTTCTTCTGGTGGTCCTCGTACGACATCATCACGCAGCACCTGCAGACGCACACGGCGCTGTCCACGCCCGCCATCAATTTTTGGGCTGGCGGGCTGAGCGCCCAGGTCTTCTGGCTGACGAGCTATCCGAGCGACGTTGTCAAGCAGCGCATCATGACGGACGAGCTGGCACCCGGCAGGCGCCGGTACCCAACGTGGTGGCGGGCAGCGAGCGCCGTGTATGTGGACGGCGGGGCAGCTGGATTCTGGCGCGGCTTCCTGCCATGCTTCTTGCGGGCGTTCCCGGCAAATGCGGCCGCCCTGTTGGCGTTTGAGAGCGTGCTGCGCGGGCTGAAACGCATCGAAAGGTAGAGCTGGAGTGGGCCCTCGTTTTATTGGGAGATGTATATATTATTTCTTTCCGGGTTCACCAAACGCCTTGGACGGACTGTACTGTACTATACATAGATGCCCCGCGTGAATGCCGGGGTGGAGCCACATCTAATCTCACAAATATACAACGGTTAAATATACACATTGGAGCCTGTGCTGTGCAGCTGGATACCGAGCTACTTGTCCTTCTCAGGATCTGTTGCCGCTAGCAGTTCCGAGGGCACGTCTTCCGGCAGCTCCTTAGCTTGCAGATTGTTCAGGTGCGAGAGCAAGGCCTTGAGTTTGGGACTGGCCTCCTCTACGTCAGCTTTATATCTAGATGACCGCGCCGGCTCCCCGGCTCCTCGTCCGGACGGCAGCTCCGGTTCACCAGATGGCCACTCGGCCGGGTTTGGATGGGTCTCCCCGGCCCCCAGGTTCAACCTGACCTGTCTCGATGACTGGTACTGGTACTTGGGAACGACGCTCTGGGGCCGGTTCTCTACCCCCTCACGGCTGTCCCAGCGGCCGACGCCCTTGTTGGAGGGCGGCGGTGCGCGGTAGGAGGGCGAGATGCGGGGCGCGTGCGTGGTGACTTGATGCGGGCCAAAGCCGACTTCGACCTTGTAGACCTCGTAAGAGACCGTGTTATACGGGTGATTGCTGGCACGCGGAGTCTCTTGTCAGCAGATGGCGTTTTCCCCCCCTAACCCCCCCTCACCGATAGTATACATACGCATGTACGTATAAGAAGGATGCAAGATGATGGCCTTACTGCAGCAACGCCCTGACGGCGTCGACGGCGGCCTGCCTCCCCTGACAGGGGATTTCGACCTTGACCTCCTGCGTGACCTTTGTCCTGCCCAGCGACGCGGGACCGGTGCCTACGGAGCCGACCTGGGGCCGAAACTGGTATGTGCCGATGGTCTCGAACGAGCAGCGGGTGAATTTGCCGTCGTGGAGGGTGCCCCCGCCGACTTCAAAGATGGCGTTCTTGATGCGCAGCAGGGAGCTTTGCGGGGCCAAAAAGACGAGCTTGTACCCAGACGCGTTATCAATAGTGCGCTGCAGCTCGCTGCGCTTGTAGATGCTAAAGTGCGAGGTGGGCTTGAAGCGGCGGTAGCCTGGCGCGGGGCGGCCGAGGGAGCTGGCGGGCAGCTCTTCGAGCGCGGGACGGTCAATGGCGGACCATCGGGAGTCGAGGTGTTTGGCAAAGGTGCGCCAGCGGGGGGCCGAGCCGCCGGTGCCGCGGCGCGTCACGATGCGCACGCAGAGGGATGGAGAGATGCGCATGGAGGGCGCTGGGCGGTGGTTGTGGTGGGGATGCAGGTTTCGCGGGCGTTCACACACGAAAGTTTTGGCGGGGCAATTTCCAACACCAACGCATGCAAGTTGATATCGAGATCGTGACGTTCGTCGATATACGTTGTAATATACGGGATTGTCGACGTCGACATGGCCACCACTTAGTACGCAGTACGGGACTCGAAATATACATTATGCGCCCTCCAGCGGGGCAAACATGTTTTCGTTCCGTCCTGACGCAACCGCCTCCGTCGGCCCCGCCTTGGTGTGATCCCGTCGCACGTTGCGGTCCGCGAACTTTTGCTCGGCATACCGTCCGGGGTCCTCTTCACTGCCAATCTCCGGCTGGGTATTCACGGTGTTCACGCCTCCAAAGCCGTCGTCGCCTTCTTTGTCCTTCCGGGCCTCCTTCCGGGCCTCCGCTTTGTGTCCGGCGTCTACTTTACGCGACACATTCTCGCCCCCTTGCAGCTTCTTCTTCGTGTTCTTCTGCTCCTTCTTGCTTTCGCCGCCATCCTCCCCGTCAGACTCCCGTCCGAATGGCACAGGCCCATGCACCTGCCTGAACCCCTCCGTGTCGTCGCCGCGGCTGGTGGTCGCAGACGCTGCGGTGACGTCAGAGATGCCCGTCGGGTTGCCCTTGGAGAAACCCCCGCCGCCGCGCAGCGACTCGGCAGCGAGAGAGTCGCTCAGGACGGTGCCAGAGTACTCCTTCTTGGGGTCCTTTTGGGCGGCCGGGTCGGTGGTGTTTTTGGTGCCGTGGGTAGGATTGGTCTTTGGTCGGGCATGTTAGCATTTATGCATATATCTCCAAGTAAACCGACGGAGGGGGGACGCACATGCTGGTACTGCGACATTGTATAGCCTCAATTGTAATAGTATCCGTCACTGGATTCAAAGTTTACTGAATTGCAAGTGTTTATCGTGAAGCCGTCGAGGCGGCCAGCGCAGACGTGGTTTATATCAGCACGTATACGCCCCGACGACATCATCTTGATGTCAGAAGCGAGGCGATCTCCAGGCCCGTTGTCGCTCTTCTGCTCCATCGAGCCCGCCAGCGCCAAACGGCGTATCAATCGGCTCCAACGGCAAAGACCCGGAAAACCGGCCGCTGACTAAGAAGGACTGCGCATGTGTTGCTGGGCCGCCAACCTCGCGATGCCCCGAAATGGCGATGTCGAAATGATATTATCTCCCTTCATGGAGCCCGCCTCCTGGAATTGCAATCATCCTACAACGCCCCGTTCTCATTTCTCGCCGCAGTTTCCCCAAACACCGCCGGCCTAAATGAGCGCCCAGCTCAAACAAGCAGCTTAATCAGCCGCCCGGCAAGTCCCCAGGCGGTCTGAGACACCGCATCCAGCTGTCTCGTCCTGCAAAAAGGAAAGGCCCAAACGCGTCGCCCCGAACGAGCGAGCTCGCCCGGAGCCGGTTCGTAAATCCACTCTCCTGGCTTCGTGCTAATGCCGTAGGATGCTATGCTTCGTGGCCTGCCTGCTCGCCTGCCTCCTCCTCTTCCTCCAGTGCCGGATCCGGAGCTCGAGAGCTCCATCCTGCGGTTCATTTCTTCGTGACCTCCGCTCGCCGTGTGATACAAACCCACATCGTCCAGATCCCGATCTGCCTTCGTTCGTCCGCCCGCCCAAACCCCTGGCAGCAGATCTGTGGGGAGAAAGGGAGAGAGAGAGATACGACGGGATCTTCATGCTCCGTGCGGGCTTCCAAACCTGGGCGAGATCATATAATCAACATCAGCTAAGCCGTTGCCAGCCTGCCCAGACGACCTGCACCGGAACGGATATCCGCTCGCCCAGCGGAGCCCGCCTCTTCCTCGTCCCGCCCGGAACACTAATTCGGCCTGCTCGCAAGAAAGCATGGGTGTTTTGTCATCATGCCCAGCTGCCG
This sequence comes from Drechslerella stenobrocha 248, assembly GCA_000525045.1. Taxonomy (NCBI): domain Eukaryota; kingdom Fungi; phylum Ascomycota; class Orbiliomycetes; order Orbiliales; family Orbiliaceae; genus Drechslerella; species Drechslerella stenobrocha. The sequence continues at coordinate 54,922 of KI966456.1, read as the reverse complement.
GCTTCAAGACGGATGCGTGGGCGATGCACTATTCTCGTCGTTGTCGTCGTCGCTGCCGTCAGATCGAGAGAGAGACAACGGATCACGCTGCGCATGCATGGCCGGTGCAGTTATGCTGGCTGCGGCCGGAAAGAAATAGATACTAAAGTAGAGTATTGTCTGCTGGTCGTAAGATCGTAAGATGGTTGGTAGGTTGGTGCTGCTATGATTAGCCCACGTTATCGATAGATAATAATATAAGCCCACCGCACCCGCTGCCCATGTCATGTCACCGGAGTGAAACGTCGGCGTCGGCGTCGACGACAGACAGACAGACAGACAAATGATTATAAACCGGGCTTGGCACTCTGCAGACGTGGAAATGGCGTGCAGACGGTGCTCGACGCTGTCTGACACCGAATCGAGCTACCCGTAAACGCCATCTACGTGGGATAGCGGCCCCCCCTCCCACCTTGTATTCGTATACCGTGCATGATCTCGACTCCGTCCCCAGGCGTAGCAATTGGAATTGGTAGCAACCGAGGTGGAGAGTGATGAAAGGCTTGTCCGCAGGTAAGACATCTGCTCGAAACCGGTAGCTGGCGGTCTCCAATATGGAAAAACACCTGCTCGCTAGGCGACGAACGCGGTCAAGTCCATGCCGTAGCACACCAGTAAATGCGCACGGCAGGAGAAAACCGATCAATCAAGCAGACTGGCATAGCAAAGCAGAGCTGCAGCACGAGCGAGCATGAGAGCGCCGGAACACGAGAGATTGCGGACTTCAAGCTGGCATGTACGTACGTGTTTTATTTCACAAAGGAGAAGAAAAAAAAAAAAAAAAAAAAGAACTCTCTCTCGGCCATTCAACATCTCACAACTTGGTGACACCCGACATGTCACCGTCTCTTGCTTGTGATGCCTGCACCAATCACTGGAAAGAGAGTTGTCGGAGCAGGTCGACGTCGATGGTACGTTGGACACATGAGCAGGTGCGTCACGCTACATACCTGTTTCTTACCTGCAGGGCCCTGGCCGACGCGCTTTACTCTGCTGAGCAGGATGAAAGCACACAGGGAGAGCAATTGAACGAACGGGGAAGGGGAACAACCACCGTGCGTGCACCGCCATCGAATCGCATTCATGAGAATCAGCCCACTGGCGCGCTCCCTCGGTCGACGTATCAGAAAATTTTCTGGTGATGGGTGATGATCTGTCTGAAGCGTGCCGGTTGGTGGACGAGCATTTCTGTCATTCTTTTTCCATTGCAAGCCTAGCCCGATCGAATGAAAAAAATCATTCCTCCGCTTGGCTGCGAAATAGCGAGCGGGAGGTCGTCAAGAGGCCGGAAATCTCCCAATCAGTAGAAAAATGTCAGACATGACTATATCGCAGACTCCGCTATAGCTATCGCAGGGGTTGACCAGAAGCGTAGTTGATAATCCCGGCAGATTCTGGAATGCCAGTGCCTCCTCCGTGGAACGGGCTCGGGGGGGTCATCCACCGCAAAGGGCACCAGCAGGAAAGCCGGTTCGGCTGTGCGTCAAAGGACAAGACACGGCGACGGCGACGAAGCCAAGAAGACGACACCAGCGAGACCGATGATGATGTCTGGTGGGTAATTGCTTCTTGCTGGCTGGGCTGATGGCTTGATGCAGGTCTCAAGTTGCATCAGAGACATTGGCCTGAGTCGGGGGGGCGAGACATTTGGTTCTTTCCCATTCCGAGTGGCTTCCACGACGCCGGGGGCGCGTCCCCGAGGCTCCAGCGAACAAGCGGCTCCGGTCGAGCATCGACATGTGGGAGCAGTGTATGGAGCCAGGGCGGCTGCAGAGGATGAATGTCTCTCCAGAAATTTCTTCGACAGATGTCTCAGATTGCTTCTTTGGCTGTCCAACGTGCATGCCGGCGGTGGCCCCCCGCGGGCGTCCCAGACCGGCTCAAGACAGCAGACAGGTACGAGCCTGAGTAGGACGGCAGATTGGCTCTGAGCTGCGTGTTTCGTGTGAAGGGCCCCGATTCTGGCTTCGTCAGTGTGAAATTGACTGTTCCTGTTGAGACTGGGCACGGCTACATGTCTCCCCTTCAAATTTGGGCGGCCGCCGGGAGGAGAAGTGATGATGCATGTAATCTGGTGTTTATGCTCCGTCCGCATGCATTTATATATATACCCAACTATATATATAAACACCATCCCCACTCCGGCCCCGTCGAATATATGTGTCTTCGCATCTGGCTCCGGCTGTACATGTAGCAAGCTTCGTATATGGATTGACTCGTATACGCCTAATATCTAATCCCACCGCCAACGCAACCGCCGGCACACGCCCACCAGCGAAGAAACGTTAACTCTGCAAGTTAAACCTTCCGAGCCCGAACCACGAAACAAAACGGATCGGATCCCTCTGCACGGCGGACACACCTGATAGATTTATACTGCTAACCGCAGTTGAGCAAGTGGACCGACCTCGCCTGCACACCGGACTATTATCACGCAAAGCATAACAGACCGAGGAAAGGGAAGAAAAAAAAAATCCCCAAAAAACTCGCAGGCACGGAAGACAGGGGAAACAACTTGCCTGGCAAAGCCCACGTCCGCCAGATCAACTTACTTTTTCCCGTTCCACTTTATATCTCGCTGCGCCCGACGTGCTGGACAGTCTTTTTTTTATATTTTAAATACCTCATACCGTTATCCGACGCAGCAGCCGGCAGCTGGTGGACAGCTCGCATCTGCACTGAGTGCATGTACCTACTCCTCCGACCCGAGCAGACCATCCGCCCTCTCGCCTGTCGACAGACCACTATCAGCACTGCGGTTGATGAAGATTGTATATATCGCGGTTGACGGTTGACGACTTTGAATGCTTCAGCAACTGGGTTTATACTCGCAATTGTTGGCTAATTAACTGCCTGGCAACACATAATCTGCTTGGCTGCCAAATTGCAACAGCCGGCCAACCACCATCGCCAGATCGCCACTCCCCTCGACCTTGGATATATAAAAATCCCTCTGCCGGGTAACCGCCGGCCTTCTCCTGGCGCCAGACTGCCATCCGCCGCAGATGTCTTCGCACCAGACCCTCAAACTCCTAAACACCATCAAGACCTCGACCTCATCCGCCTCCCACCGTCGACGACGCAGCTCCGCCGCCCTCTCTCCAATGATGTTCCAGTCCACCGTCCCGCCCAGCTACTTCCCGCACTGCCAGCAGCCTCACCACCCGCTGTATCCGAACGGAACCGCTGCTGTTCCTAATAATGGTGCTGCTGGCGCTGCTGCTGGTGCTGCTGGTGGCGTGAACGGCCAGCATTATCAGCAGTTCCTGCCGACGTTTGTCACGCCTGCAACACCGGCGTCATCGGACCACCAGACATCCTATCACGGTCCGACCACCGCCGTCATCTCTCCTCCTCCGCTGCCCTACTACTTCCACACGCCGCCCATTAGCAGCGTCGGTGGTGCAGGTGGTGCAGCCGTCGTGGGTGTCGGGAAGACCCAGCAGCAGCTGTTCTACTCCTCCAACGGACACAACAGCAACCTCACGAGAACCAATTCGAATCCTCTGGGCTCCGACGCCCTTGTCCATAAGAGCCACGCTGCCACAGCCACGGCTGCAACCACGGCTACGACTCCTTCATCGTCCGGCTTCCAGTTCGCCTTTGAAGCGCTGCCGCCCTCGCACGACCAGATCACCGGGATCAACAACCAGACCACCAGCTGGGTCAATATAAATACTGCAGCCTCCCCGAGTTTCTCAAAGCCTGCCACGCCTGCCTCCTTTCGACCGACCCAACACTCTGCTGAGCATCTCCTTCCTCATTCCCATCACCAACCGCAGCAGCGTCAGCAAAACCCTCCGAGCTTCTCCTTCCTCGCCTTGAATCCTGAGCCGACTCCAAACTGTGCTGCCCAGGCCGCAGCCGCTCAGCACCACCTCAAGCATTTCTCCCAGGCTTGTCTCCCCGGTGGCTTCTTCTCTCTCACTCCAGACGACCCTTCCCCACCTCCCTGCACGTCCGCCCAACCGATCACCACGCAGCCCACGACCTCTTACTTTCCAGTCATGCCTGTCAACCCCGTTGTCCAACAGGTTGCTCCCCGCACCGCCTTTGCAACCGGATACCTAAGGCCTGCCTACCAGCGCCTGACCAAGCATGCAATCTCGGCTGTCGACTCGAGAGACTCGCGAGAGTTCCGCTGGGGCCGCGTCCTACGCTACGTCCACGACGTCTCGGCCCCGCACGGAGCCGTCATCAAACCTCCATCCGAAGCATGGATCCGCCAGCAGCGCCAACGTGTCCTGAGCTCGCCTCGAGACGACGAACGCCACAGCCTGTGGGACGGTGGATCGCTGGGGACTAACGGCGTCGACGACTTTGTCTGGGATGACGACCTGCAGAACGGCAAACGCTTCACCATCCCGCCCAAGAGCCAACAAGGCGATGCCCCCAGCGACGACGACATTATGTTCATGGTCGAGCCGTCCAAGAAGGAGTACGACCTGGCGTTCGGCTACGAGGTCGATGACAGCAGCTTCCACCCTCCGGCAAAGCGTACTAAGAGTAACGAGAGCCAAAAGGCAGCTAGAAGAGGGCTTCACGAGTATCTCGCCGCGCTCAAGTCGTTCGAGCTCTCGCACGTTCAAGATATGAAGCGAGAGGCGCCACTCGCGATGGCCTGATTTTTTTTCTTTCTTATATCCTCCTTACGCTCAATTTGTCGAAACGTTTCAAATGGGACATGTATCGCCCACGGGAATCCTTTTTTTTCTTTCTCGACGTTTATTCCAACTCAACTCTTGCATCTCGTGCCTCTCTTCGTTATACTCATCTCCCGGTTCATTCTGTTTCATTAGCGTGGGAAATACTCTTTGCAACTCTGCTTCGCTTTGCTCGTTTACTTGATGCTACCCTCGGCACGGACGGCGTTAGTTTTTTTATAATGAAGGCTCTACAGGACTTGTTCTTTCTTTCTTTTGTACTGCACGGTGCTTTCACATCTGGGTTTCTCACATTCGCACATCCATACCCTATAGACCATCCCATCCCCCATGCATGTTCCCTGTTCTTGCCCTCGCTGGGTCGACTCTGCTCTCGGTTTTATTCTCTCGCTGTGGTAGTCGCGGGTTACTTTTTCGTTTACCTTTCACCCATTCCTCACTGTTTTTGTTTTTCTTTCTTTCTATATACACGTTCGGTGCGGGCTTGACTAGTCTGCGGATATGATGAGATACCCCCGCTTCTGAATATTCTCTAGTTTGCTACATACAATTTTTATAACTCTTCGATACTCTCGTTGAATACAATTTTTAAAAAAAAAAATACCAAGAAATCAAATAGGCCTGTGATTGATCTTTATGTCGATGGTGTACTCGTAGATGCGAGCTCAAAGTGTTGGACAGTGTTCGATGAACGGAGCAGTGAATATGAGGCTCTGCAATAGCGGGTTCAGGTAGACTGAGAGCGCCAGCATGTATACCAGCTACTATGCGCATAGTCAAGACCTGTCCGGTTCCGGCGCATGGGTCCCAGCATATGCCATTATGGTACACCCAGTGACAATGATGGCATGAACATCAGTTGGCAGCGAGGCACCCGTTCCTGCATAGTATGTATAGCATACAGGCGAGTAAGTACATGACGCATGCGTGCGGGCTTGACGGGTGCCGTGTGGTGTATTCGGGAACCAGGTGCCATGTACGTACATGTCATGGCATGTCAGCGGGTAAGGAGCACGGCTGGTACCTGCGCCTCTCCCTCTTCATCTTCATCTTACTCTTACTCTTCACCCCCCCCTCCCTGTCGATATATCCTGCATCCGGCATCCGCGTGCATGCATCTGCGGGTCCTGCCATCTGTGGCATGTTTGAAAAAAACCGGAGCCGAGGCTATAGTATCGGACTGGGTATATATATACCTATCATGTAGGTACCGGGCCCACCTGTCTCTCCGTCTGAATTAGTCTACCTACCCGGCATAGTGGTATGCCGGGTTTATTTTTATTCGTACTCGCAGCCGTGGTTGCGGTACCCACCCCGTGCGGTGTACTCGCGGTACCGGTACGATCGATCGCGATGGCGAGTTGACGGTCCAGACTACGTACGTTGCAGGTCCGGAGACGAGGTGTTGTGGCGGCATCACATGTGGTATTTTCGCATTCGGTCCTGCGCCTGCGCACGGCCTGCAGCGCAGCGCAGCGCAGTTGCAGTTTGCAGTTTGCAGTTTGCAGTTTGCAGTTTGCAGCTAATCCTATCTGATACACGTACGGCGCACCCAGGTGACCGTCCACTTGCTCCACTCATCGTGCTTTTCCACACACCCCTCTTTCGTATCTGGTAGTCGAGCAGATTGGTCATCGGCGGCCGCAGGTGGAGACGCAGATGAGCATCCTAGGAGCTGAAGCTGCGCACGCTGGGTGAGTGAGTGAGTGGGTGAGGGAATTGATGGGCGGTTTTGATGGCTGCGTCATATCGCATGCTGCAGGCCGCACGTGGAAGGGCCTTTGCAGATTCATCCCTGTTCTGTCTGGTAGTGTTTTGTCCGGTGTGGTACAATTACGACGACGGCGAGGAACCCGGTGTGGTTTCAAAGGTGGGTTCGGAGATCTGGATGGTTTCGAAGGTGGGTTCCAGGATGGTATGTGTACCTTACCTGGGTACTGGGTACCCCTCCCCCAGGTTGACCTTGGATTAGTAGACGTAGATGAAGGTACGGACGGTGCGATCGCGAACGGGTATATATGTGTGTACAGATATCAACAAAGCTGTCTCGTAAATCAGCTCGTCGCTTCTTGTATTGAAACCTTAAACCGGAATTACAAGACATAGTACTCCATCGCTAAAAAAGAGAACGAAAGTGAAATGGATGGATTTTTCACTGCAGACCCAATCAAGAACGTACACTCCCCGATTATAAAAAAAAAAACGAAAAAGAACGATACGATATGTATAGACGTATGATGGAACGAGCACGCACACGCAACCGGCACAACGATGAAAAGAAAACACCCCAAAAGAGATCTCCATCCCATTTATAAACTCCGGGTATCAATGCAGATGCACATGGTGTAAGCTGACAGATAGACACGAACAAAGGAAATCAACAAACGATATGGGCAATTTTGCTCATGTCCAAAAATAAAAAATCAATGCACAAAGGAGACAGGTGATATGCATATCCGCAGGACCGCACAGTGGGCAAATAACGACGACGAAACATGGAACGAGAGAATGATTCGCTAATGGGCAGATAGACTGTGACAACGATGGTATGGAACAAAGACAGCCTTCGGGTTTTAAAAATATTCGGAAGGGGGGTTGGAAAACAGCGTGTGCATATATGTATAGTTTGTCGGGTTGATATTGCGAGTATAGATATTGGCCAAGAATCGGAGGAGCGAGCGACCGTGCGCTTGCAGTTGTGACGAGGATGACGAGGATGGCGTGAGGTCTCTAGTCCTCATAGATGGTCTCGAGATCAAAGTCGGATCTCCGTTCTGCTCCGCAGACGCTCCAGCGCTGCCGCCGCTTGTTCTCTCGCAGCGACATGCTGTTCATCGAAGAAGTGACGAGTGAGAGGCCGAGACCGATTGTGTCTTTGTCTTTTTCCTTCTCCTCCTTCTCCGCTTGTTCTCGCTGCTGTCTTTCTTCTTCCTCTTCGAGGATGGCTAGCAGCTCGCCGTCGGGCGAGTCTTCGATCGTTTCCAGGCTGTAGGTTGTCAGCGATGGGGAGCAGCTCCGGGAAGAGGTCGGGCTGGAGGCGTTGCTCGTCAGGGAGGGCGGGTAGCTGGGCAATTGACTGTTGGCGCCAGGGAACACCTCTGATGCGAGGTATGCCGGAGGGATTCGGGGCGGAGCCGCCGGTGGGGGTGTAGAGGTCCTCAGGAATGATGGTCGCTTGGCGATGGAGGGCAGGTTGACCACGGTCGACGGGAAAGTTGGGACAAAGGAGTTCCGGTATGTTGGGCTCGCGGGGGTGGTCATCCACTTTGGAGACGGCGGAGGGCCCTGGTTTTTGGTTGGGAAGCCGCGGTTCGGTAGAGGAAGTGTCTGGGACCGGATCATGGACGGCGACGGCGAGGCGGACGAGACTGATTTGGATCTCCCGTGCGCCCGCAGGAAGTGGGCAGGTGCCGACGACATGGCGGACGAGCTGGAGGCCGTTGGCGCGAAGGAGTCGAAGGGAGGCTGCGTCCGGGGCTTCTGGAGGGAGGACGAGGACGGCGATGGCGAGCGGGAGGACGAGGGCGTCGAGGTGACCGAGGTGGGAGCCAAGGGGTTGACGGTGGTGGTCATGTTTGCGGACGGGCAGGTCCGGGCGGAGGGCCGTCCGGGCGTGTATTTATCTCTGACGGTGAAGTGAAGTGGAGATGTGACGAGGGCGTCGGCGGATGTCGGTGTTGTGATGTGGTTGGCCCCTTGCTGATGTAACACTCAGGACGGACGGAGGGCGGTCTGGAAGAGTCAGTCAGCCTGGGCAGGCAGCAGCGTCTTTGGCGTTTTTGTATCCTCCTCCAACGACGACAGCAGGAGCAAACCCGCTCAGGAACGGAAACTTTAAGGGCCCAGATCCACCGCTTCTCCTTCTCAGTCGGTTAAGTTTGTCACACGGCCGCCTCTGCCTGCCTCTGGCTCCCCGGATTCCAGTAGGGAAAGGCCCGTCGACACGGTCTCGCCGACTGCTGCAATCGGGAAAAATATGGGTGCTCTGCTTGAGCAGACGGTCGGGTCTAGCTGGGTCGGTTCGAAGGGGATATTTCAGGGAGAGGGAGACGGGACAGGTCCTTTCGAAAGCGTAGCGGTCGTATGAATCCGTCGACGACAGGCAGAGCGCTCTTTCGGAAGGTTGTCACTAAGATAAAGCCGGCCTGCACAGGTACGTCCGAGGAAATATCTCGGCAACGGTGAAGGTTCGATCGATCTTTGCGTCCACCGTCCGGTCAACAGGACAAGGATAGATGTTGGATTCGAATGTGGCGAGTTCCCGACCGAATCGAATCCGCTCTCAGGGATATCAATACTGCAAACAGCAGGGGCTGCAGACACTGGCGGTATTTGGGAAGGGGCACGGGTGAGTGTTAGAATCTTATAGACGCAAGGAGTGAACGGACAGGCCCTTTTATCTGACAGACCAGGTCGTATGGAGGATGGATGTGCTAGTATCTGTCGGAGAGAAAGCGGATGGCCCAAAAGAGGATACGATATAGAGAGGTATATATAATAAACTACAACAGCCGAGGAAAAGAAGAAAACAAGAAAAGAGTTAAAATCCACAGGCTGACCGGAACCTACAGCGAACGGATGTCTTGATATATAGGTGAAAGCGAAGTGAAAGTGAATGCGAAAGCGGTCAGCCAACATGCATCGTGGGCGCCGGTCTGGGGTGTCTGTGGGTATTATATTGACCCCCCCTCCAGACGGGGCTGTCATCGTAAAAGCAATAATATCACCCAGCTATTAACTCACCACAGCACACGCCCTCTCACTCGCCCATTCGGTATCAACCACGAGAAAATGTTGGCAACTCACTTGCCAACAGGCCACTCGTCTCGTCTTCCCCCGCAGGTTTCCGTGATGGTTCCTGGAACTGCATTGTCACTCGCCCGTCCTTGTACAGCCTGTACAGCTGGCTTTGTTGGCTGGCTGGCTGGCTGTCAGCCTCGAACGGAGTACAGCTACATTGCATACATACATGCATGTATGGTCGATTTCCAATCTCGCCTTTGGGCTTCTCGCTGTCGCGGCGTCTCAAACGGACAGGCCACACAGTTCGAGTCGCCCGCCTCAGGACGAGACATGCCTCATTCCGCCGGTCTGCAAATTGGGGGCCATATCCACCGTCCGATATCCCTGTCCGGCTTCTGGGCCGGCCATTCACGGTTCTTTATCCATTTCAGGGCAGCTGCATAGCCCTCTTCTCTTCTCGATTTCTCACAAATGCTCCCCATTCCCATCACCAGTTGATATGCAGGGGAGCCCTCCCTCACGAATCACGCTGGGCAAAACCAGGTTCGGCGCAGGATTCTACCAGTCTTTCCGGGGGCTGGACCCAAACTGGCGATGCGGCACCGCAGGTATCGCATCCACTGGTTACGGCATCTCAAATCGCCCCGTGGTATCGCTGCTTCAGAAGTTCCTCGGCTGAACCAGCCAGATTGTCTTTCACGATGTTTGACACAGTTAGCTCTGCAAATAGCGGCCGACACACAACTGGCGCCTCCAAAGCAAATGTCTCCTGTTTGCATTTGTTTGTACCGACTTTTCCAACCGTCAACCCGGTTGGAACCACCAGGTGCTTTTAAGCATTTCTCACCATATCAGGCAACCGCGCTTGCATTTTGCCCTCTCCACGATTCTCCTTGCTTGCATGTTGGCCAGACGGAAACTTTAGAAGCCCTTCCGCCACTAATCAATCCCATTCGCTGCGATGGGTTCCAGCGGACGGGAACTTGTGCGGAATGAGATCGCAAGATTGAACCCGGAAACTTGAAACGCCCCCCTCCGAACCCCTCAACTGCCCGTGGCCACCCGCGCGTTTCAAAAAGAGCGCGGTCAAAATCAAGAGAAACCTTGAGGGGGAAAAAGTCCCATTACTTTTCCCGCAAAGGTTTGCTGATGGCAAAAGGTGCAGCACAACTTTGAGGAAATTTTGGCGAACCTGCAGCAACAACCCGCAGAAACCCACCCCTATGCCGTACCTGCATATGCCTCACCGCTGGACCTCAGTGGTGAGCTCTATTCGTCGATGCACCTCGTACCGTGTCTCACTTCGGTCGTAACCTACATTTAAGCCTATACTCCGCTCCTTCTTCCGCTTCACCGATCAGACAATCCGTGGCGAGAAGGACAAAGCAGATCACTTGACATGGCTATCCCTCGTATGGTCAGTCAATGACGCTTCCCCAAGGCGCGAGAACCGTGCTGACAATAAAGACAAAATCACCATTTATAGTAATCGCACGCAAACGGGCGAGCGCACGGAACCATCTCGCCCCGGATCTATTATTTTCTTTTCAAAGCCCGACCAGGGGAGAGTAAATCTTCATTTTGGCCCTTTGTTTTTGTTTGCTTTTCTCTCCATCGGGGCCTCCTGCGGTTCCTGCAGCAGCCATGTGGCGGGCTCCGTCGCTCTTATTACCCAATCGTTGAACAAGGTCGAGGACCTAGAAAAAGGAGGTGGTGGGGGTAGGTGCGAAAAAGGAGAGAATTTCCCCGCCAACATTCAACGAGTTCAGTCCCTGCCAAGAGACCTGGAAGTTAATTCTCCCTCCCCTGCATTCTAAAATTAAAGCTTCTCCTTTCCTTCCAGAAGACTGCCTAAACCGTCCTCTGGAACCATCATTTTACCCAGTCTGTCTGGAAGACACCGTCGCCGAGATCAGGTGCAACTGCGACTGCAACCTGCAGGATCTGAAAGCAGTACCAAGTCGAGCGTGCCCCTGTCTTTCGCCATTTCAGGCTTGTTTGAAGTTTACGGAGAAAATCAGGGCAAAAGAGGGAATACGAATTACCAACCAAGCAAGGACAATCCAGGCCATAGGCGCCCTGATGTCATTGCGCCTGCTGCTGGCTCGCGCGGTGCGGCAGCGCAGCATCAATATAGACATCCAGTGTAGGAGCGCAGGCTAGCGTACGTATGTGTTGGTAGAGGCGCAGCTTGCAGGTCCTGAGCGCCGAGCCGACATGCGGTAACCACGCATATCGACGATTTCGCACCCGTATTGGGGCTCAATCACGGCCGTGCATACGAACTACATCCGGATTGATACCCTCCTTCCCACTCCACCCCGGGAGCATTGGGGCCTGACCCCACCATTGGATATTTCCGAATCGAATGCTGAAACCTCGGGTTTGAGACCAGCCTGCAATGTCAACGTCAATGTCAAACGTAGCTGCCGCACACCGAGGCGTGCGTGTAGACTATCCGTACTCGGCTACTGGGTGCATACGTGCCGATATGCAGCTTGCGGAATCGGGAATAGGGACATTACCGGAATAGTCGACTTGCATTGTAATTCATCTTTTTCAGCTGATGGGGACGTTTTCAAAGCTGCTACGCTAGGCTACCAATGTAGGTGATTAGTACGCTGTGGGTACGTGTGCACTTGCACGTATACGATGTCCGCCAATCCCATTGCTGGGCCGATAGAATCCGAGGCATATCAGATGCGTTGTGAGGTTACACAGGGCCTCTTAACTCTTGACAGCTTAAAACTTGAACTTGAACTTGAACTTGAACGTTGTGTATCGAGCCTCGTAGTAGCACACAGGCGACGTCCAATTGGCCACTCGCAAATTCAATCGGCCTCTGTTGACTGCTTTCTTTTTACACTCGGCATTGTAATCGGTGACATTCCGAGCTATCTCGTACGAGACTATAGACTATCTTATTGCAACGTGCGTAGTCCAATTGCAATCAAAAATACCACACTTGTTTACACCACGTATTTCTCCGATAGCCCTCCGAGCTTCATACACGTGACGCCGGATTCGGCGATCATAGCAGCATAGGTGCTGGACTCCGATACAGCGCTTACTCTGGTATTCCGGGTTTCAGAACGCTGAAATTAGTGGTATATATATATAACACTTCTAATTAGCAGTCTATCGTACTGGCTGATGAGTCTCAGGGCAGATAGGGCGCAGGCCAAGCAGACGAAATTATTTTCTCTGGTTGGTTAATGTTACGTGTTTTCATGATTCGTCCGCCTGTGCCCATCTTCTACGAGATTAGCAGGTCTGTGTCCCGTCTGCCACGAGACTACAAATACTAGGCAACATGAGCGCAATTCAACCAACATGGCCACATGGGGCTCAGGGGCCTGTCTTTGGGGCGGCGTAAGTCCAAGGCCTAGGATATTAAACTCATAGCAACCCCTTGAATTGACGCGAATAACTACCATAGGCGCATGAGAACTGATACCCTATATGAGATACTAGATACCTAGCCGCTGTTTGAGCTGTTGAGGCAATTCATGAGCGTATCTCGATCATTACTGCTGGGTCGATCATCCAGCAAATCTGGGGATTTGAGCAGAAACCTAAATAGCGGGGTGGTACATACGGTACCTTGCTTGAGACCTGGTCAATAGCCAACCGTCGTGCGCCGCGGCGTATTCACGTCAATCTGCCACATCCTATATCTAACTTGACAAATCCAGCGAAATACACATGGGTTGTTTGGTGAATACCGAAAGCTTTCCAATGTTGTAGTTGTGGGTGATGACATTGTAACCGCAATATGGTATTGTGACGACTATTATACGGGTCATAAAACCATCCTAAATGCCGACGGGTTTCCGGGTTAACTGTTCTACGACACATCTGCCAAGGCAGACCCCCTCGCTGTTCAAAATCATCTGTGATCAAAGGACCATCCAAGGTCGAGGATAGGAAGACACAGGAGCTTTGCCATAGCACGGCCAATATGCAATCTGGTTGGCAAACAAAAGGCAGTGCTGCTGCTGGTACCAAGTAGAGGGGTTCAATGCCCGCGGCAGCTACGCCGGATGCAAGTATACGTTGGTAGTCATCTATGGTAGTATTGCAACGTTGGGCGGCCTGCCCCGATTGAAGGATGTCTTATCTACATATCCATATCTATATATACCCTACATCAAGTCTTACTTGTCATCACCCACCGCAGCATCCACCGCCAGTAAACAATGACTTGCGTATTTTGCCGCCAGTCCCTACTTACTTGGAGGCCAACTGTTGATAGTTGGAAAGCCGCCATGTAGCGCGCGCTCATGCGGTTAGCCGTCTCTTCGCCCCCATCGTGAATCACAGGAGTTAATGACCAACTAGGAACCGGATTCCAAGACTTGATTCGAATTTACAGCGCTTCACCATGTCCAACGTAATGCGAGATGCGTAAGCCAAGGGACGCGGGCACCAGGCTTCAATGGTTACCACTACCGTATCACTGCCGCGCCACGACCACTCACTGACGTCGTGAGTCTGGCCGAGTTCTCAAATATTGAATTCGAGTTACGTCGAGAGCATGCGCTGATTTTTTATTCCAGTCCTCAGCTCACGGGCGCAAAGTAAACCCGTAGAATGAACGTCAGTACCTAACTGCTGTCCAAGAGTAAGCTGCCGGGCCAAGGTAGCTTGAACATGCTTAACTTCCTAGCGCCGCACCCCACAAACGCTACCAGCCGGCCCGGGTTGATGATATGCAATCCCATTCCTATAACCGTCTGGTACTCCGCATCCTGGTCAGTCGGGGCAGGGACGCCTGAGTATCGTCATCCGCGTATCCCTGAAAAAAATCCCTTCTACTGCCTATACTTCGTGGGGCCTATGTCGAAGGCAGCCGCGTCCAACCTGTTAACCCCAGACACTATCGTTTCCGGCAAGGGTTGGTTTTGCTACCGTTGCTTCGACCGAAAATTCCCTTCACATCGTTGCACGGGTGTGCATTCGAACGCAACACGCACCGGTAAGGACCCCGTTGGTGAATAACTACTTGGGTAGTCAGAGGTTACAGATGCAGATCGCTAAATCTATACAAACCATCTTGAAATTGAGTCTCCTGGGGGCGAGGTATTGCGAACCGGGTTTCTGCAACCGGTGGCATAATATAATCCATCTCCTAGCGTCGGTGGGGGTGGTAGTGCGTGAACGTACCGCTGGCCATAGCGGGTGGCTATCGATGCCGACAGTGAGGATCCAAGGAAACCGGACTTTAGAGGGTTTGAGGGAGGCCGGAGGGAGATACCCAGGCTCAGCAACTGGTGATTACACGGAGGCAATAGATGTGTCGCCTCCTGTAGATAGTGGCGGACTACGCATATACGTCGAAGCTCGGGCCCAGGTTATATGATACCTTGGACAGCATGACATATACTTGTTATACCTGGTATTTTGGCTACTGTGCAAGACAGGATGAGTGCGACGGTGAAAAACAGGCATCTCCGAGTTCTGCTTCCATCGGGTTGCTGATCAGCGCGAATGCTGGTTGATCGGTATGCCTCTTACTCCTCTTGGAATCCTCAACAGGAATCAGAGTTCAGGTCGAGTGGTTTTTTTTTCCCGTATGGAGCCGCGAGCTGTATGCAATATATAAGAAGCCGTTAGATGCCCCGCAATTGTGAGCAATTGCAGAATCTCTTTCGAGGAATACCATTGGGTTTTACGAAATTGAACCCAGGAGTTCTCAATTTTAAAATCCCACTCGAAGGGTTTCTCCCTTCTTCCAACCATCGGTCCGGTAGAAGATTGGCAGCCATAGCCAACATCAACGAAAAATATGTCATCGAAGGGTATTGACGACGAGAAGTACGCTCCCGGTGCTGCATATTTTGGCCGGGTTTGCTGTAAGCTGTAAATTTGCTGACAAAGGAGCCACACGGCCTGGCCTTAGGAGGAAAGATTCTAATGCTGTATCGGACTTGGAAAGAGAGAGTCCGGATTCTGTTAGCCTTAATCAGAATGTCGAAGCTAGGTGAGTGCTACCCGTTATACCCGGGTCTCGACGTTGTCTCGCACAAGGACGTCCACATCGGGATACTTTTTGCAAATGCACAAGTTGTTATCACAAAGCTATTTTGTATATCGTATATATGGAATGATAGATTGCTTACACGGTACAATAGAATTAAAAATCCTCTTACCGGTATCTCACGTGAATCCCTTTTCGCTAGCGTAGATAGATTCGCCGGCGAGAACAGCCTCGAAGATATCCGGGAAGACCTTCGGAAAGGCGCCCTCATAGCACAGGACCCAGGCAACTATGAAAAGATCCCAGAACTATCGGACGAAGAGCGACAGGCCCTGAGGGATGAGGTCGAGCACATATACAGGCAACCATGGGCTCTATACATCTCAATCATAGTTTGTACGCACCCTGGCTACAGTCACCGAATCTGAACCCGGGAACCTGATATACTGATGTTTGTCTACCAGGCTCGATTGGCGCAGCGGTACAGTACGAGCGTTCATTTAGAGATATAGACCCTTTCAATTTAGAACGGCTATTTTTAATACTCCCGTGTAAAATTTAGAGGATGGGACCAGACAGGATCTAACGGAGCCAATCTTTCGTTCCCGAAGGAGTTTGGCATCTTTGTCGACCCGGACAATCCAAGCCCTAGAGACGATGAGAATCAGTGGATTCTAGGCCTCGTCAACTCGGCACCATATATCGGTAGTGCCTTTATGTAAGTCTTCGTGCTGAAGCACTGCGTCGCTCTTAGCTGGGGAAACAAGCATCACGTTGACCTGGTGGGCAGTGGCTGCTGGCTCTCCGACCCCCTCAACAACTGGTTCGGCCGCCGTGGTACCATCTTCTTTTCAGCGAACTTTTGCCTTTGGCCGGCCATCGGCTCCGGATTCACTCGCAACTGGTGGGAGCTGTTCCTTTGTCGTATACTCTTGGGCATTGGGATGGGCGCCAAAGGGTCAACTGTTCCTGTGTTCGCTGCCGAAAACGCACCTGCTTCGATCCGTGGCTCACTGGTTATGACGTACGTCGGAATCTGCTCCCGATATAAAGGTCCTTGTGCTAATGCCATCTGAGAATTTAGATGGGTATGTCTGACGCCGCTCATCCAAACCTTGGTAACCTGAATTCATGAATGTTGACAGCACTCAGCAATTATGGACAGCTTTTGGAATTTTCCTGTAAGCATATATGTCATTCTAAAGCTCTGATATACTCAGATTCGCTAATGGCAGGGCTAGAGGAACATGTGCCAACCTGGCCGTGGTCAATACCGGCGCGATAGCCTGGCGCTTGCAACTGGGATCTGCTTTCATCCCAGCTGTGCCTTTGCTGATTGGGGTCTATTTTTGCCCCGGTATGGTTCCCCAGTTCCTACTCAGCACCTTCGAGCCTCAAAACTAACTCTACCCGAAGAATCCCCCCGTTGGTATATCAAGAAGAAGAAGTTTCGGAGTGCCTTCAACTCCCTCCTCCGGCTGAGGAACCACAAAATCCAAGCAGCTCGAGACTTGTACTATATCAATTCACAAATCCATGTGGAACACAGTATCATTGGTGAGAGTAGCTACTTGAGTCGATTCATTGACCTCTTTAGAGTTCCGCGTATCCGACGCGCGACACTAGCTGCTGGTATTGTCATGCTCGCGCAACAGATGTGCGGTAGTAAGTATCTTGCATCGCAGTTGGGATCTCTCCGGTACTGTTGGCTTATTTTGCTGACTTTGAGTGCAGTCAATATTATAGCCTTTTACTCGTCTTCCATCTTTGAGAAAGCCGGCGCTTCAGCAAAGGAATCATTGATCGCCTCAATGGGCTTCGGCTTGGTCAACTTCATCTTCGCTTGGCCGGCTGTATTCACGATCGATACATATGGCCGTCGGTCTCTTCTCTTATTTACATTCCCACAAATGGCTTGGACTTTGCTTGCGGCCGGGTGAGCTATCCTGCAATAAGACGAGACACCTTTTGTTTAGGATACTAACAGAGTACAAGGTTTTGTTTCTATATCCCCGAATCGAGCGCGGCGCATATTGGTCTAATCGCCTTGTTCATCTATATATTCACCGCATTTTATTCCGCAGGGGAAGGCCCAGTGCCTTTCGCGTACTCGGCTGAAGTATTCCCACTCTCGCACAGAGGTATGCATCATGTGTGGTATTTTCCCCTGCAGGTAGTTGTTTGCTGATACCCGTGTGTCGCATTTGCAGAGGTTGGGATGTCTTATGCAGGTATGCGATATTAATGGTTACTCCGGATTCTGCATAAAACCGAGACCGCTAACGCATGAGGCAGTTACCGTGTGTCTATTCTTCGCCGCCGTGCTGGCTATGACCTGGCCGAGAATGCTGGCTGCCATGACCCCTACCGGCGCCTTTGGCTTCTATGCGTAAGTGCCCGTTATGCCTGTCGGCCGCCAAATATACAACGATCAAGAAAGGATAACTAAATCTTGACTTCAGAGCTCTGAACGTCATTGCCTTCGTTCTCATATTCTGCTTCCTTCCAGAGACAAAGCAGCGGACCCTTGAAGAGCTAGACTACGTTTGTACGTGTTCCCCTTCTCCCTCTTTTTGCGGGTTATATTTCACAATGTGCACCCTGCTGATTACCCACCGCTACAGTCGGCGTACCGACCCATAAGTTCACCAAGTATCAATGGACTAAGGCCCTGCCATGGTGGTTCAAGCGTAATATCTTGTGGAAGAGGGATGCGGAGCTCGAGCCGCTTTACCGCCCTGATGATTCTGTACTTTCAGCTGCCGAGCTTAGGATGCGGGGATCGCATAGCCGGAGGCAATCTAGCACCGTTGATGCGGGAGGGACACCGGAGGACCGGAATATTGATATCAACGCGGCTGGTCAATGAAGGCGTACGGGATGGGGTGCACGTGGGTATCTATCTGCTCCAAAGGCATTGTAATCGACTATAATCTTAGAGCGAGGAGATTGGCCAAAGTGCTTTTAGTCATCATAGTCAAACATAGGCATGGTTCAAGATTTCACTTGTGTATGCCAATTGCGACATGTGCACATGTTCTACAGGGGAAGACCTGTATCGCTGTTTGTATTGGGATCTATATCATGCTCGGGAGTTGGTATGGAGTCGGCCCCTCAGCTAGCCAACTTTCAATCGATTGCAATCTAAGCACCAAAAACATTATATTCCCTGCGACAACATCCGTATTGTAAACCACCCCAGCTGACCAATCGTGTACACTACGTGCCGGCCTATACACCCTAGTTTGTCCTTAGTATAGAGTAGTCTTATTGATGGTTCACACGTTGGCGGGGCTGCCGCACGCGCATGTGAACTCCTGGGCCCACTTCGTTCGCGTCATCGTGCACTAGGTGATTCGGCGGGGGTATAAGCCACAGATCAAAAAATCCTACGATCGAATGGCGGTTTAGGCCAGGGCACCGACGCTAAACAGTCAACCACTGGCACTGCCGCGCAATGCCAGTTGTTTGCGCGTCGAGAAATTCTCAAAAAAATCTAGTTTGCGCACTCCAGACCAAAGAAATTGACGGTGATCAAGACTTCACAACAAGGAAAAAATCCCTAAAATACATAGCACACGCAACGCTGAAACTGTGTTCCTCCCTCTCTTCCTTTCTTCATTGAATTGAGTGTGTACACAAATATGCTAATATTACCATCGACAGCCCCTACCCCTTCCGTTTTCGCTTTCCTCAGGTACACTGGTACGGGAGTACATTCCATGCTAGGTCTTCATTGCAGCGGTGCATTGGGATTCGAGAACACCCCGACCATATGCTCCTTATCTGATCTAACTGGCTTAATTTTTGCATGTGAGGTGCTCTCCCGCCTTGGAGTTCATCAACAGAGCAACGATAAGACCATAAAGACCTGCATTGTTTTAAACGGTGTATTAGCGACAGGTCCAAATAACATTTTGACGGCAATGCCTTCCAAAGCGGGGCAAGGGGCTTACCCAAAACTTCTGCGAAAATGAGAATCAAAATCATGCCGACGAACAGCCTTGGCTGCTGAACAGTACCGCGGACACCAGCGTCACCGACAATGCCAATAGCGAAACCTGCGGCAAGACCGGACAAGCCGACGGCAAGACCGGCACCAAGCTGGATGAATCCAGAGTATAACGTCTGCTTTTGATCCAGGCCGGAGGAGATGAGGACGGAGACGACGAGGCCGTAGATAGCAACGATACCAGCCATGACAACGGGAATCGAGTCTAGAGCGCAAATTCAGCGGTTAGCGCTATCGTTCCGCTTTTCGCAAATGATAGGGCAACTTTTTTCACTGCATTGTGGTTTTGAACCCCCGACCCGAGTTGGTGACGTTTGAGCTGACGCATACCCCCACGCCCCCGAGTCGACGGCCCGCAACCAGGAAAAAAGGTGCCAAATGACAGCAGAAAGGGTTGACATACTCTTCACCATCATGTCAGGTCTCAGGACACCAGAAGCGACAACACCGACACCGGACTTCGCAGTTCCGTAAGAAGCCCCGAAGGCACAAAAGATTATGGATGCCGCGCATCCCATGGCACCGAAGAATGGCTAATCGTGGCAACATTGAGAATTAGCTGTTTTGTCTATCACTAGTTGGCAAAGCCCGCAAGCCAATCTGAGGATTGATCGTGTAGACATGGGGTTCGGTGGTGGTGAGGAGCGCGACGACGCCAATGTTGGAGTTGCCGCATCCAGCGAAATGCTATGACAGCAACGGGGATATTTTCCGCCAGGGGCCAGCGAAAAAAGGGCACAGATGACGACGAAAGCCTATTGAGAACATACCGCATATACGGGGCTACATTGCAGACACGTTAGCACAGGTTGGAAGACGTAGAGCGGCCGGTGGCCGGGAAAGCGGGCTCCTCTCTTGTTCCCAGGGTGTCCCGGACGGAAAGCGAGACGAAAGGCACGTACCAAAGATCCGAAGACATGATGGATGGATGTGTCGGGAGTTGCGGGAAACTCGGTATGAGATTGGAAACGGACGAGATGTCAGAATGTCTATATAGTCTGGCGAATTATCTTGTCGGAGGACTTGGTAGTCAGGAACGTGGGACCGGAGGCTGTCGAGATTGTTTCTGAGAATCCAGAGGATGGCTGATGATGTAGATGATGGGAAGAAGGCGTGCCAACGGGAGGCTGGCTGGCCAACACAGCCCAAATTCGGGGGCGTGCAAACCAACCTGGCCTTGGCATTGGCTTAGTCATCAGCAGACATCTAGCAGGAAATTTTATCACGGGTATATTTTTTTTTTCTACGGCTTCAGCACATCAACCGCGCCAATACAACCGAAGGGCGAGCTACCGCAAGGAACCCTTTACAACCACCGCCATCCCCCGACAAATCGGAGTTACCACCGTTCCCCAACCAGCCTTTCCGTTGCATCCACCATGTCGGCCCCGAATCCGAAAGGTACTATCCGCATCTCTCATCCGTCGCGCGCGGCATTGCTATGAAGCACGGCTAACATACATCACACAGCGTTCCCCCTCGCCGACCAGGCCCTCACCCAGCAGATCCTGGACATCGTTCAGCAGGCGAACAATTATCGCCAGCTCAAGAAGGGTGCCAACGAAGGTAGCCTCTACCATTCCCATTCCCTCCAGCAGACTGTGACTAACGCTGACTCGAATTTTCGCAGCTACAAAAACCCTCAACCGTGGTATCTCCGAATTCATTGTCATGGCGGCTGACACCTCTCCAATCGAAATCCTGTTGCACCTTCCGCTGCTATGTGAGGACAAGAACGTCCCTTACGTCTTTGTCCCCTCCAAGATCGCGCTTGGCCGTGCCTGCGGTGTCAGCCGTTCTGTCATCTCTGCCAGCGTTACCACCAACGAAGCTAGCGAGCTCTCCCAGCAGATCAAGGCCGTGAAGGACAAGATTGAGAGACTGTTGATTTAAGTTTATAGCGACGTATTTTGTGGGCCCAAGATCCCGGGGCAACCTCTACTCTTGCACCCCGTATCGGAGACCAAAGACGTCCACATTCTATCATATGGTTTGGTCGCGCTCCGGGGCATCGAGGATAGTATGTACAATATAATTTACGAATAGATGAGCAAAAATATACAGTAGGATAAGAATGCCGATTCGCAAGGGCTTCTTTATCCCTATATATATGTCATATTATTGTACACTCCAAAGATAATCGTGCAACGCCTTTGGGCCCTCTGCTTTAACCCTCCCTCAAACCACATTGCCGTATCCAGGGCCTATTTACTGTCTTCTTTTGGATCATTCTGCAGAGCTCGCTTTCCCGAGTCCTTGGCTTGCACTCGATATATTGCGTGAGGACTCGCCCAGAAACGTGCTCTTTGGTTCTCCCCTTGTTTCCATAGGTTGAAACTTTTGTACAAGTTCGATGTCGTCACGCCCTCTTTGAATAAACTCTGTGACTTCAAGTACTTGCAGATGACCTTCATATGTTCTTCGGTAATTGGTATGTCGTCTTCCGCGGGCATGATATCCGGGCCCCGCTCTGTAACCACGGTTGCCCCCTCTAGAATATCCAAGAAGAGACTTCCACGAGAGACGTCCATCTTCCGGCTGCCCACCCAGACGCCAACTTCAGTAGCCAACCCACCTTGCTTAATCTCCCTCTGGCCTTCGCTAGGGCTTTGCGGCGGGGAGATGTTCTGGGAATCCGACTCCGATGGTGTCTCGGGCGCGGCATCTTCGACAGCAGGTTTGGGCAATTCCTGTTTCCCGGACGGGTCGTTTTCAGAGACAGCATCTTCCGCTCCTGATGGACGTCGATGAGATTTCCATGTTTCCTTGGGCATATCGTCTCTCCTATCTACCACCTGGACTGCAAACCTACCCAGCGTGTACGCAGGGAGCTCTCGGAATGAAGGTCGGATTGCGTGGAAAAATTGCACCCACGTGTCGGGCCCAATGATTGATGTGGCTTTGGTGACTTCCTGTAGCTTCTCGCCCCCGGGAATATTGAAGCCCCCCATCCCGTCAGGGTCCAATGCCACCATCCCCCCATTGCCCCCCCATCCTCCCCCTCCAGAAACAACTTTCACGAACCGATAGTTGGCCTTCAATTTGTTGATATCGGCAGGTGGAGGGGGGGTGGTTCCCGGGTGTTGAACTATCCCTGCATATATCTCCAAAGGGTATTGTTCCAACATGGAGGGGTCATACACTGGGTGAAGCTCCAGCCAATGCTTTATTGCTACCTCAAGCTCCTGGCTAGCAGGTGTTACCCTTTGGCCAGCCGCATTCCCCGCCAGTATTTCTTTAATTATATTTCCGTTGCTGCTCTTGATCTTTCGAGGGACCGTAAGCATTGCCAGGGGCCAGTCGAGCGACGCTCTGAACCTCACGGATTTGTGAGTTTCCACAGTAGCATTTACCAGTTTAATGTGCCGATTGCTTATGAACTTGTTCGGTGCCCCATCCCTCCCTCTTTGGACGTGGTAGCCATGGTATATCGCCGTTGTGGGCTGTCCTGTCTGGAAAATAGTATTTGCGAGTTTGAACTTGATCGCCATATTACTGCCGCTTGACTTTTGATAGATCTTTACCAGCAATTTCAGCTCTCCGCGCTCCGCGTTGGGATCGCGGTCCGCTTTGCGCGGGCTTGTTTCCGGCTGGCCTGCTTCCGGGGTTTCTTCCAACATTTTGAGTCCCTTTTCAGAAGCGGTCGAAAATGCACGATAGCCTTTGGAGGTAGACGCATAGACGGACATTTCCCGGTCCATGAGGAGACCTGACCATCCCTCCCCCTTCTGTTGCTCCGAATTCAACGCGAAGAGGGAATCTACAACCACTGCTACCGCTTGTACACGCTGGGGCATGTTTGCCCCTGCGACTGCTTCCTCCAAAATGCCCTCTAAAATACTGGGGTCTGAAACCAATTTGGCATGAGCTGGTGTGACGAAGAGAAGGAGGTCCCGGTGCCTGATCAACCCGGCCTGCTTCTGCATCTCATCTATAATGGATTTGCGAAATCTAGGCAGCTGTAGTTGATTCAATTGCAAGGTCAGCAGCTATATATACATGGTATCCTTGCGGCGGCCGGAGCAATGGAACCCACGACATAATTCGGGTCGATAGCAAATAGTAGAAAGGGCATGCATATGGATGCTATGCATCAAACCTACCGCATCCTCATCACATCGCTCGTGTATAATAGAAGTAAATGTTCTAGCTGCGGGTGCCTGTCGACAGCTAACAAACCCGTCTGACGCCGACCATCGTGACTGGGCCTGAACCCTGGCCGAAAAGCGCAGTCGGTTGGACTGCAGACCTTTCTGCAAGAGCAAGCGGGCGCTCATTTGGTGTGTATAATAGATATTTGACGTATTGGTTATGTGGAACCTCCAAACACGGCGCGGCTTGAAGCCCCCCGGTCCCCAATGGTTCGGTTCGAATCAATCCGCCTGCGCGATGATTGATGTTGGGTTGCTTGTTGTATTTCGGGTATCAGAAGAAAAGTCGAGACACCCGGCAGAATCAATCCGATTGGTTTCTTCAAGCAAGCGACGTTCCCCCTCCGAATGGCTTGTATTAGTGGGCTATTGGAATGTGGCCGTCAATGCAAGGCGGTGCCGCGAGGCAGTCACTGGCGGAAAATGTGCCGACTCAGCCGA
Organism: Drechslerella stenobrocha 248; assembly: GCA_000525045.1. Taxonomy (NCBI): domain Eukaryota; kingdom Fungi; phylum Ascomycota; class Orbiliomycetes; order Orbiliales; family Orbiliaceae; genus Drechslerella; species Drechslerella stenobrocha. The sequence goes on along the minus strand of KI966456.1, from coordinate 30,892 downwards.
CTAGTCGCGAAAGGTGAAATTTCAGAAGCATCGATGTTGCAGAGTTTGATTGCAGTCTTGAACCTCAATTGCGTTTGATTGCATGAGAATATTTCCTGCAACACATCACTAACCGTCCTGGACAAAGCCGGCAATTGCAACATTACGAATCCTACTTTGTATGTGGTTTTCAATCACGTTTGCTATGGCGCTCGCAGGTACTTATTGGAATGTATGGCAATCAGTAGCCTATTTATATATAGTAGCATATTGCAGTTGGCATATCATTCGCATGTGCATTCTCTACCAAATTTACCTCGCAATGCACCATGGCAAGCGCATCTCCCATCAACCGATTATCTTCGAAAATTTCGAACTGCTCATTGGGGCTCGGAGGATCCGCGCAATTGCCTGGATATGTAAATTCAATACAATTGCCTCACTTGGTTATGGAGGGGACCCTCCGTGAATTAATTACAATGAAAGTTCCACTACACTACACACGTGTGCACTAATATTGTGCGTACGCGTGCACTGTGCGTTCTCAAGCAATAGACACAATATATGCATGCCAGATTGGCGAGCTTACACGTCCGTATACCGCTCGTATTCACATATATTTGCCATGCGAGATATCATGCGTGCGCACCTATGTACATAGACACTCAGGTAATAGACTCTATGTAGCAGAGTTGACTTATTTCTCCAGTCAACTCTCAGATGCACATGGTGGTAAATGCCTGGAGCGACAGGCCGCACAGGAGTACAGTAACGTTATACAGCGCATGGGAATCATATATGCAATATTTCGGCCTCGCGCTCGGAGACCAGGGAGGTCTATAAGGCGGGAACGGTCTTACTGTGCCGTTAGGTATAGCCTTTGGTTGGCAAATATACCCTATCAAGTTTGGCCTAGACACGGCAAACGGCCTAGCCCAACATGAAACGCGTCCGATAATTTAGCTAAAGCCTCGTGCAGCTGTGCCCTATCCATATGGCTAGCTAGTGCATACGTGTGAAGCCTATACCGATATATTCCTCTACGAGCTACTCATGTCGACATGCCTAGACCCTCGGCCTAGACTGGATAGCATCTACAGGTAGGAAGTAAACGCCGGCACATTGGCCGGTGCAGTTACACAGTACGGGGTACCCGCATGAATGCAATGTATGCGACTTATGCAAGTGGACGTGTAAAGTTACCCAGTATGTACCCATCGGCATCGTGCAAAGAAGTTCATCCAGTGCGTATAGAAGATAGCTCAATAAATAACAAGGGTGTTTCAAAAAATACGAGGTAGCGCTATAAGTTACGGGCATATAAGTTTATGTATTTGTGTCTAGAGCCAGTGACACCAACAGGCCAACCGAATGCACGATGGAGCAATTTGGCTGACGGGATCCGTAGATCTATCTTGTGCAACGACGGGTACCACGGAAGTACACACCAGGGTCAAACACCTAGGGATCTATATCGATGTGGGGGTTAAACTGTCCTCAATATTTGTATCATGGGATATTAATTGTATAGCAACAGGGGCCCAACAGGGAACACTAGTCTACTTGCTCAAGCGGTTCACGGGACGTTCTAGTGCTTGTAGTAGTAGTAGTAGTAGTAGTAGTAGTAGTAGTTCTATAGTCATTTTTCAGGTTGTGTAGAAACAATATAGATAAAGACGGCATTGCAATATAATTAAATTCACAATAGATCTGGACCACGTAAGCCGGCCCGCGTAGCCGGCCTGTCTGTGGTGACAGCGTCGGTACCGCGGTACCGAAATATATCTAGATACGCTTGTAGTAGGCGCGATGCTGACAGTATCGTTTTCGTCAGGTTGACTGCAAATAATTATAATATATATTTCGCTAAGGGCTAATATTTACTCCAGATTAAAAATCGTGCTCAGCAAGCTCGGGCCAGGTGCTAGAACATTTTCCATCAGTGCGTCAAACATGGGCTCAGTAACAAGGTAATATATTTGCCGCATACCGCCGAATTTTAACGTTACATGAACGGCATATATTGATCGAATCGCCAGATCATGCCACTGCAGGTGCAGGCCCGACCGGCCTCCCTCTACGGTGTATTGCCTGTTCGCTAATAAGCCTCCCCTCGAGCGAGCGGCAGCCGAAATTGGAGAACGTGATGAGAAAAAAATATCACGCAAAAAAAGTATGTATACCCTCCGCAGTATTGCGGAATCACATGCATGTGCGCAAATGTATGATGTTGGAGGCAGGGGGAAAGCACATTACCGGGTTCTTAGGTCCGTTTGTTCGCAGCTTTGATACCTCTGGGGGTCGAGATCGATCTTGCAAGTTATCCGTGTTTCTAGCGTGCATGCCGGGTCGATCCTATTGTCATGACGAAGGGAATTGGAGGGGGAGAAATGGCCCTGGGTGGAAAATAAATGGCGGAATATATGCCGGCCAGCGAAGGTGATGTATTGCAGGAAGGTTTGCTGGCTAATCAGGCTGGAGAAATCCAGCAGTCTGGCTTCGGTGTTACCTTTTGAATGCGGCATTTCAAATTTAAACTTATTACAGGAGTGCTGGTGCCACTGAGGGTTCCTCACGCAATAGATAATACGCACATAGATATAGGCCTCTTACGATACACTACTATGTGCTATGGTAGCCAGATAATAGGTCGCCCGAACGGTAGCAATCTTCACCTACAGATACTCAATAACACCGAGCGAGCGGCTGCAGTCACGGATGCGAATTCGACCGTCCTGTGGCGTGGGATTGGCTATAGGGGTAAACCCCATAAGGCAGAGTATCTCATTTGACGTATGCACAACGGCTGGGTAGGAACATATTTTTGGTGGATGTGTGTATAGGTGTATGTTTGTATATGTACATGTACAGCCGCAGATGTTACTTGACGGGGCAGTGAGGAGCAAAACTATCGGCGGTACATACGTATGTGTGTGGAGTACGTCTACGCGTATACGGCTTCAGTTCTTGGTGTTGCAGGTGCGGCAGGCCCTGTTGACCAAACAAAACCCAGGGCTGAACAATCGGTGCCTGGAACTTCGGGCTAGCTGAAGGGGGCCAATAAGCTGACTGAACCCCAAGTTCTCTCAAATGCAACCCCATTGATCGATTTGTTCCTTTCTTTCTTTTTCTGCTAGGCTTCGCTTGGAGTAGCGCTCCTTCAGCCTCTCTCTATTTTGTTATCTTTGCTCCAGCCTTGTGGGCTTTGCGTCAGAGAAGAAAGAAAGAAAGAAAGAAAGAAAGAAAGAAAGAAAGTGGGGTTACAAGTAGAGAGACCCGGGAATTCCACAGAACCTGTGATGGTTCGTTGTTGAGGATGGGTCACCGAGGCATTTGCACTGTATCTGTGTATCTGGAATGCGCGCTAGGTAGGCCATATCTTTGTGCAGGAAGATTGATCAGTTGAAACTGCAGATGTTATTGCAGACAATCAATGATGACATATATCGCTGTTAAAAATCACAGCGCGAACAGCGATATCGTGTCTGGATGGGCAACAGTGTTCTTTGACCGAACCAGGGGCTGTTTGATAGACGGGATCGGGAAAATGTGATTTTTTTTTTCTGAGGGCGCATTCACGGCGCCTGTTCGATTGCGGTCATGAGGCAGCCGGGGGTCGCAAAAGTTGGGGGTGCTTCCTGTGAGCGGGCCAACGAAACGAGCTGCTCGTCGCTCCGAGGGAGCCGGCGAGCTGGACGCCAGAAGGCAGGTTGCATGTCCGTTTTGGGACGATAATGTGCTGTCATTGGAGGGCATGGATTTGACGGGAGATCAATCTCGGGTCAAATTCGTGGTCCGAACAGGCAGCTGACCAAAGCACGGAGCAGACAAAGAATATCTGGGACGGGGCTAATAGGCAGAGAGGGGGTGCAACGGACTGGCCAGCCTGGTCATCACAGAAAGAAATCCTACAGGCGAGAGGACGCGGCCGAACAATGGTTTGCCACAGTGCTCCTCAAGCCAGCTTGGCAGACGATCGGACGCAAGGGGCCAAAGGTGTTTGAAGGCCGGAAAAAGTCGGTCTGAATCAACTGTTGTATTCTACCGTGGTTAGAGGGATTCAGGTGCGGCGAGGGCCAGCTGGATTGGGCATTGTGATTGCTGCTGGGACGCACGCCGAAAGGCAGAGGGGAGAGCATGCCAAAAATGCATCATCCCCTTTGGTTAGGCCAGGAACCAGTTCAGGGCGCCTCCCATCGATCAACGCTCGAGCGCACTAGATGCATGCAAGGGCATTATCAGACAGGGAAGATGGCGATGCATGCCGTTAGCTGGCTGCGGTGTTTTCTTGTGTGCACTGGTCATGCAGATGCGGTGCCATCTGTCTCGAAGAAGGCCACATGCATGCATGCCCCTTTTTCCCGAGCCAGTCGCAGAAATCGTGGCACCCGAAGGAGACGGCTTTAATTGGAGAGGAGCAAGGTGAGCATCTTGAATATTGATGTAACGTGCGGACGTACATGGTACATGTGTGTACGTACTCGTCTGTCCACAGCATTGTGCTTGTTTTGTGCGGTGTGGCGAGCCCGAGCGTCCATCGGTTTTGCTATCCGTTGAAGCAATTTCCGGAATCGCCTTGTAAAATATCACGACTAGCAATGCTAACCCCAATTTTTGCAGAGCGCACACAACGGCTTCCGGGGGGTACGACGCAAATGTCAACTGAAACATTTGTGACTACTGGAATGCGATCACGTTGTACGCATATCGATAGCCAGTTTGGACGGAAACAGCAACTTGTATTTCGCAGAACCGGGGGGTCTTGTTACGGAATGCCTGCCTTCTGGATTGTTCAGATATGCATCTGTCGCCGTCGCCGAGGGTTGCCTGTCAACCGGTATCCGACTCTGCGTGTTCAATATGTATTCCATACTGATACTAGTTTGCGGTCGCCTTGCCGGAAAAAGGCCATCGACAGAGGAGGATGCAGCATCACGGAGAAGGATGGCAGTTTTCGGGGCTAGCGTCGAAACCTCTGACGAGTTTTACCCGCATTTCAATTGGAATGCAGGTACACAGCTGATCCCGTTGGTCCAAAAATTGACGGCCCCTGCGATGGCGCCTCTGCTTCACCATCGTCTTGCGGGTCTTACTTGGGACCCTGGCCAATCAGTAGTCACGGACTGGCCGGGGCAAGAGCTCCAATTTCAACCGGGCATCCAGTTTGGCAAGCTTGGCAGATGGAAACTGACCAGATGGTTGATTACCGTGGTGGCTGCAAACAAGTTTTTCGGGGGGTTTCTTCTTCCTGGTTTCTTTGTTTCCTTTCTGTTGCATCGGAGTGCATTTGCGAGGTTGCAAGCTCTTTTGCGAATTGCCTGATTTTGGAGAGGTGCAGATATGCAACTTATTCCGCCGAGGGTAGCATGCGGAAATTTCAGAGGTTCGCGAGAGCTTCATTCTGGGGAGGGCCGAGTGAACGAGGACGCCTGGCCAACAGGCGCTCATCGACAGCAATGCGGTCAACCAAGATTGAAGATGTATTTTACTTGGAGTATTCGAAATTTAAAAATGCGTACCAGATCAGAACAATATCGGTTGCACTCGGGGCAGAGGCCTGGGACCGGCGTGTGATTGCATTCCGCTCGTGTCATTCGTTCTCGACTCGAAATTTCGGCCGCTTCATCGTCGCCAACCCCTGCTGCTCCGTTCTTATTTTATTATTACCACCGGTCTGCGAAGCTGCACGCTAACCGCAAACCGCTGGGGGCGCCCTGAATGCGGTAACCGCGAGTATTGTTTTTTCTTCCAATCCAGAAGGTCGTCCGCTGGAGTCCCGGGTGCTGGCTGGCTGGCTGGCTGGGCATCGTTTCCTACTAGCTGCGGTTCGCCTGTGCTCCAAATCAGAGGGACAATTTCGCGGCCAGGTACGAGTGATGGTGGAGGTGGTGGTGCGTGGTGGCCGTGGTGGTGGCCGTGGTGGTGTTTAGCGGCGAGGTTAAAACCACCACTAGCGATCCGTTTTCCTTTTTCCGTTTTTCCTTTTTTATTTTTTTTATTTTATTTCCTCCTCCTCCTTCCCCTTCCCTTCCGCCTCGCCCCTCTTTCCTTCCTTTTACTTTCCTTCCTCTCATCCATCTCGAGATCCCGCTCAGGCGCCGAGCCGTTGCTCCTCTTCGTTTCCCCCCATTCCCTCTTTTGTTTTCTGCTCCACAGCTCCCTCCTTCTCGGACCTACCGGCCTGTTGCTGTAGCGTCTGTCCACTCATTTGGTCATTTGTCCGTGTCTGCAAGAACCGTTCGTTTTCTGGTGAAGAAGCCGCAGGATTTCAAGGTATCTTGTTCTCTCCTCGTCTGACAACCCTCTGTGTCCGTCTGCATCCAAAGGGGACAGTATCTCACCTGTGCTCGAGGGACCCAAACAGCAAGATACCGTTTTGCAATCGCAGTTTTGATCTTTCGACGTTTCGGAAACATACTCTGCCATTGATCCAATCCTTTCAGCAGTTTGATATTCACCAGCCGACCCGTCCGACGCCGCTCTCGTCACGACTTCGTTCGCATCTTGCCATTTTGATTCACGATTTATACACAAACGACCCCGACTGCTTCCCTTTCGACATCTTTGAACGATTGGAATCCTTCGGGTGAACGTAACATTCGGTTTGGTTGTGCTGGCTTCGATCAAATCGCTGTTTGGGGACATTGAATTGTTCAACCAGACCTTCGATTCAAATATCCGTTAAGGAGGAAATATATTACATACGCTCAACGGGAGACTCGACATCCCACTCAATCACACATCTTGGAAATCCCATCTACCACTCAAAAACGCAAGGCTTCAATCTCGTGCGTAACTCGTCTTTCGAAACCGATTGTTCACTTGTAACAGAGCTCTGGCAGTAGCGCCTCTGTCGTTCTCGTCTGCCTGTCTGGATTGCCGCTAACGTCGAGGCCAATTTGTCCAAATAGAATTCACGAATCTCAGTAATGACGCAGTGAAAGATTGCCATATCAATTCGACATTCAAGTATCCGCATGCTTCTCACGACCGTCTCCAACGCCTATATAACTCGATCTCGATAATTGGTGATTCAACTTTGATCTCTAACGACAGACGATACCTATTCGAAATTGCCCAACATGGCTACCGCAAGCCCACAGTTCCAAACCGAGACTTTATCGCCGGCCCTCATGAAGACCTTTGTCTTCCCCGCCTCCCGACCCTCCTCCGCCACACCGAGCAAGCGCCCGTCTAGTTCGTCCGCCCTTTTAGGTAGAACTAGCATTCCAGCTGCCATGCCTAGCCCAACATACTCCGACAACGGTGTCAGTCCTGGCAGCAGTCCATCGGCCTTTGTATTTCCCATGAAACAGGCGGCAACATTTCCTCGGACTACTACCACTAGCAACCTTCTTGTTCCTGGCGGCCCAAATAATCAACCGCGAACACCTCCAGCTTCCCCGTCGCCGAATGCTACGCTCGGCGAGAGACGCTTCCATGCCAGGAGACAAAGCGAACTGATCAGTAGCAAGCCCCTTTCGTTAGGGAACCTCAACCAGCCGTTCAAGCCGGGATCTGTTGTCACAATACCATCACCCTCCAAAAGTCCATCTAGCGCTCCGAGCAAAGATGGTACTTCGCCCAAATTTTCTTCACAGAATGGTCTTCTCTCACCTCCACTGGAGAGCGCTAACCCAGACCCCGTCCCAACATTGGAGAAGGGAGTTGCTGCGCCAGCACCTCCAGGGATGGCGGGCAGACGGGGACATGCACACAGACGAAGTTCAGCTATGAGTATGAGCTCAGCCGACGTGCTCAATATGATGCTGACTGCCGCCAAAGCCAACAACACAACTGCTAGTAGCAGAGGTGGCAGTGCTCCATCAAGTCCAAAAGCTGTCTCTGAAAGTCCTAAGAAGGAACCAATGAGCAGTGTTGCAGACGATGTTTTAGGTATGTTTACCCGATTATCTTCACCGCATATGCACTGCCATACTAACTTTCTCCATATAGCACCCGTAACCGACACCAATATGTTATTGGAAGTACCGCAGTCTGCCCTGACATCGGATTCTTCAGCCTCATCAGTTATCAATGTCACAGACGAGGCGACGGAATCTGCCCGGACATCAATAGAAGACACACCTCGTAAAATCAGAGTCACTTTCAGCGATGCCACAGAGATCATCCCAAGGCCTGCTTCTGCGGGAACCTGCAGCACCTTTACAACCATCCGGGGCGGCCTGGGTGACAGTGTGAGCAGTCTACACGCGTACAGGAACTCTATCAGCAGCATGGAAGAACTCCAGCATATTGATTCTAGGGGGAGGCGTGCATCGGCTTCCGATGCTTCGGCTCTACCTCGTATTCCACGCACCAAGACGGACCGTAGGCCCAACTCGGCTGACGCTGCTACGCTTTTCCGAAATGCTCAAAAGAGTAGCTGGTTGTTTCCCCCTCTGTCGCCAAAAGACCCATTTTCAAAATCGAAGAAGGGACACTCCAAGCACTTTTCTGAGTCATCGGCGACTGAAAAGCCAAAGCGTAAGAGCCGCAAGGCTTCCAACCCAGACTCCGTCCCCAAAACCCCCAAGAAGGTCAAGGGAGGTATGAAAGGATGGGCGGGAGGCATTCTCTTACGTCGAAACTATAAGAAGCGTGGGTTGAAGCATTTGCCAAGGAGGACTCCGACGCCTCCGTTGATGCATCGTGATGAGGTTCAGCGCCTCATGATGGAGGGCAGTTATGTTCTCATGCCGACCACAATTGCCGACTACCAGCCTCGGGAGTCGTCGAGCATGGAAGACGGAGAGGTCGAACCTATAATCGATCTTGGGGCATATGAATCGGATGTCGAATCGTATGATTTCCCTGTCATTGATCTCGACGCCGCGCTTGGGCCTTTCAACACACCCAAATCTCCAAGCCGGCCGGTGTCTGGTTTCGAATCAGCACGGAAACGCATGCACTCTGCTGCCGGTTGGAATTGCTACCACCGTCGTGCAGAGAGTATGCCTGAAATGCAGCTCTTCTCTCTGGCTGAAGACGAGATTGAGGGTGACGGCATGGGTGATGTCTTTGAGGACACCGAAGAGGAAGATGATGACGATGATGAAGAAGACTGTGAAGAGGATGGCGATGTGACTTTACGCGCCGAGGATCTTCCGAAGCCTGTAATGCCTGCGGGACTTGCCCTGAACTGGGACACTGACGACAGCGAGATTGAAGAGCTTGACATTGTGGATGGGGTAGCGAATGTCCGCAAAGGTATCAAGCGGAAGATGAGCCGCCTCTCAGAAGACACGGATCCTGCAAGCGAATCCCAAATGTCCGAAGATGGTGCTAAAATGGACGATTCCGCGATGTCTATTGATGCGCTCACCATCCCAACGCCTACTGACTATCAATTCTCGCCCGCCCTAAGCACCAACACGCAGTTGACAAAACCCATGAGCGATGCGAGTGGGAACATGTCACACGTCTCTCTTCATCATGTCCCTTCTTTTGACCAAACCCCAGTTGTCACTCCTAGCACAACCAGCACATCTATCTGCCCGCCGACAATGCCTTCCACGCCACATATGTCCGAATTCTTGCTGCCGCCTGTTCCACATATATTCCAGACGGAAGACGACCGGATAACGATAATGTCGGGGGCTTCGATCTACGAAGATCCTGCGCTACTAGGGGAGCCTGGCCCAGAGATCAAGATGAGCCTATCAGTGGAAGACATTCCCGGAACCTCGCACTCCCGCAGTAGCCGATTCTATCCGTTCTTTGGGGCCAGCACATCGCATAGCACCATGCCTGGAGTGGAGACTGCCTCCACAACCTCAGGAGCTGGCCCTGAAAAGACCAAGGAAAAGAAGGAAAAGCGGTGGAGCAAGATGCTTACATTCTGGAAGAGCAAACCGTCTACCAACTGAGTTTACACGACCACACCCACAACAACCACCATCACCATATCACAACGAAACCACGCTCATTTCATTTATCGCTTTCTATCGGTTATGTAGTTTTACGGTCACGCATGATATTCCAATACACCTCGATATTCTTCCGGCCTTCTTTGATGCGTCAACCTGCCTGCGTTCCGTTCACTCCATTTCAAGATTTTCTTTGCGGCTGCAACAAAATTATACTGATTTTATTTCTTTCTTTTTTCACGCATCGAATCGAATCGACAGTTCCTAGACTTCAATGACTTTCCTTAAATATTTTCTTCACTCTTTCATATTTCGTCCGCTCATTTACTCTTGAGGCACATCGCCGATCGATTGATCTCATCACCACCACGAACATCCGATCGAAGGCATCATAATCATTATTTTGCATCCCGCATGCACTCATGGAAGCATACGTGCTGATTTCGCCATCTATTCGGCCGATGAGCCCCCATATCTAACTTACGACTTGTATTTTATCTTCCACACCTCACCTCCTTTCCCACAGCCGCCCCATCCTTCCTGCTATGCTGTTTGAGATTTCGCGTTTTTCTAGTTTTGAGTCCTGTTACGCCCTTTACCGACCCTTTGTTCCACACTTTCCTTAATGTTGATTTCCTTTGGAATGTTCTCTTTTCTATTTTGTGATTGACGGGGGGTATTATTGATACCTCGAGAAAACACTTGCAAGAAAAGAACCAAAAAAAGGAATCAGAAACAATGCAATGGGGGATGTCAGTTCCCCATCCGATGAATTGAAAGTCTACTCTTTTATTTTTGTCTTTTCGCACCAATTTTTTTTTTCTTTCACCCTTCGAATGGGTTTATCGAAGCCCACATAGGGTTTCATATGGTTGTGGATGGGCGAATTTGCACCCGGAAGCTGGGACCGTTAAGAAGCTGCTGCTTCGCGTGCCTGCTCTCTTGTTCCTCCGAGTTGTCCCGTCCTTCTCTTTTGTTTTCCTGTATTTTGTAATGTTTCTCAGCGAACGTCCTGCTGGATATAGTAGCGGAGAGTTGAAGATGCTGGAGCTCAGATATCGAGACGGATGGCCCGGAGAGGCTCAGGAGACGTCGGCAGCTGCCCGGCAGGTGGATTAATATAGGACAAAGTTATCCTGTGTGCACACATTGTCCCCGTAAACAGCATTAGTGACCGTAGACTGCGCTGTAAACAGCCCTGGTGACCGTAGACCGAATGTTGTCTTGTGTATCTCAGTGTCGTGGTTTATAACTATGGGCATTGATTTTCAAGATTTGCGTTGCGCAGAGGTCGACTAGCCGCTTTGGATTGGCCGCACGCTGATTGGCGGAGTGGCCGCCAAAACCTCTGGCAATTCTTCCGAGACGCAACAACGTCGTCCGTTCCAACCACGATACTTCCGTCCACCCGGCCACGACGTCCCGTCCAGAACTCCCTCGCACACGAGCCTTTGCTTCCCGCTGTACGCAGAGCATCGATATATTCACAATGGGTGGTGGCGGTGGAAAAGCACCTCCTGGCAGGTACGTACTGGGTCCGGTCGGCCCGCGGGAGGGTTCCCTCTCTCTCCCTCTCCTTCCGTTCCACTTCCGCCCCTCGTTGAGTATTACTGCTATATACCGCCGCGATGGGATAGATGTAGCTAACCACTCCTGTGTGCAATCTAGCTATCTCGGCCCCTGGGGCGCCTTTGGTACGGCCGTTGTCCCCCCCCTCTCTCTCTCCTCATATACCCACACACTCTTGTATCCGTTCCGTTCAAGGAGCAGGAGGGAGGTGTATCTGGAGTCATTGAGCAGCAAGATGCAGGCGTATTTCCAGCCAGCCAGCCAGCCACCTTGGCAGCAAACTACTAGCACCGTCGTTTGATTGTCTTGATGAAGTGGTTGATTTGGTTCGATTTGATTGACTTGACTGGTTACTGACGAGTCGGCGGCGGGTGGGCGTATAGGAGGTCCCAAGCAGCGCGGTATAGTTCAGTATACCCTCGCTGCTAACCGGCAGAAGCCGACGGCGGGCGCCCTGCGCAGCGCGGTGTTCAATGGATGGCGGCGGTTCCGCTCGCAGGTGCTGTATATTGCGCCGCCTTTTGTCGCGGGGTATCTCCTGCTGGACTGGGCCGAGAAGCGGTATGTTACTCCTTTCACGCGTTTTCCATCCCATCTTTACGGGGGGGCGTATTTCATTACCTATCTTTCCTCTGTTGGGTTATTTCTCAAGGGCGGTTGCGGATGGGCTCGTTCGCGCTAGGGTGTGTGTGTGGTGTGTGGATGGAGGACTGACTTGCTCGGCGCGCGGATAGGAACAAGTTTTTGAACAGCAAAGCCGGACAGGCGCTTCTGGAGGATGAGGGTGATGATTAGATGCGTAGTCGCCATGCATTCATGGATGCGAGGCGCGGACGCTAGGTGAATTGGTGGCGATGGCCATTTGCCTTTCGCGGGGGGGGAGATTGGGTGATAAACTGTGCATACTATTATATTATAGCTTTTTGTATAAACCAACAGAGTCTTTGACGTCAACGCCAGCCGCCGAGTATGACTGTAAACTAGAGGCGCCTCGAAGGGGCGGTCTGATTGATCAAAGATGTGGGTGAGTGAATGAGTGAATGAGTGGGTGGGATTACAGCTACGCAGGAGACTGGTATCGCAGACATCCTGAACGGATAATATTATATCTATGTACACGGAGAGTCTCCACCGTAGGACGGCAGAGCGATCTTTCCAAATGCCGCCAGCACCTCAGGCCTCGCGCGCCAAATCGGAGAACAATCAGACTTGGAGTGGAGACGAACACAAGGGTCGGAGAACCCGACTGGGGTAGTCCAGTCTTTTCACCAGATATATTACAGACAACAAGGGCAAAAACGAACGACGGCGCTTAGAAGCACGCACGCACGCAGGCGAGCAGCGCGTCTCTTCACCGCAGGCCGAGCAGGAAGTTGCTGCCACCGCCGCCGGTGGCGCCCTCGCCCTTGGCTGCGCCGGGGAGGTAGGTGACGTTGGGGTTGCTGGCGAGCAGGTGGGCGACCTCGCGGGCGGCATCGATTTTTCTGATTTGGATGACGCCGTCGCCGCTCTTTTCGATCGCTTTTGAGATTGTCTCGGCGGACTCTGCTTCGCCTTCTGCGCGGATGACGGATGCTGTGAGGGGGAAGACATGTGTCAGCTCTATCTTCCAGTGGTATATTCCCCGTGTATTCGATCTAGCTTGGGGTAGGATGTGGATAGGGACAAGGTAAACGGCAAAGGGAGGATTGCGTACCCTGCCGCTCCTGCTCGGCCTTTTCGACGATGAAGCGGGCGCGCTCGGCGTCCTGCTGGGCAATCTGTTTTTGCTCGACGGCCTTTGTGAATTCCTTCCCGAACGTCATGTGGGTGATGCTGACGTCTTCAAGGGCGATATTGAACTCGTTTGCGCGCTTGAGCAGCTCCCCACGGATCAGGTTGGACACCTGCTCACGCTGCGTGATGAGCTCTGCGGCGTCAAAGCGCGCGACAATAGCCTTGAGCACTTCGTTGCCGATGGAGGGTAGCACACGCTCGTCGTAGTCGAGGCCCAGGCTCTACCGTAGATTTCGTTAGCCAATCTTCCCTCCCTTCCCACTCCCATACGTATACGCATACGCAGAGAAGCGGTGACAGTCGGACGTAGAGAGACGAGAGATAGAGCGGTGCACACCTGGTATATCTTGGGCAGCTTGGCGACGTCCGGACGGTGCAGGACGCGCAGCGTCAAGCTGACCATTTGCAGGTCTTTCGACCCCGTTGTCGTGCTGATATTGCGCGGCTTGGTGCGCACATCGTAGACGATCGCGCGCTGCAGCCAGGGCACGAGGAAGTGGGTGCCCTCGTTCACGACCTGTTCTTTCACGCCGGAGAGCCGGTCAAAGATCACGGCGCGGGAGCCGCCCTTGACGTCGTACAGCGAGGATTGGAGCAGCATCAGGTAGACGGCATTGAGGGCGGTGGCCATGGCTGCGGATGCGTAGTGGGGGTGGGGAACTTGCGGAGGGGCGGATGAGGTTTGGCGGTAGGCGAGCTTTAAAATTTTGAGGATGCGGTTTGTGGGGGGCGGAGATAAGCGGGTGTGGGCAACACGCTGGTTGTGTCAATTTGGATACGATACAGGGCCATACAGGACGATACAGGACGATAAAGATACAGTTTAAAGGAGCGACTGCTTGATAGTTCCGATGCCACAATCTGTCTGCCTACGAGACTAGGCGGATGTACTAAAAGACGGGGAAACTGGCTATTGCGCGGCTAAAACGACTCTTCCATTGCGAATGCGCGCTCCTCCTCCTCGCTCATCATCCCAAACTCGACAAGGCATCGCCGCGCGGTAATCTCCCCGGCCCAATACGCCCCGCTGACGCTTGCCAGTCCCAACAGTGGCGCCGTGTGCTCGCCGCAGAACCACAGTCGCTGACCCGGCACGCCCTCGCGGATGGTCTTGATGTCGTCCACTCCGTCGACTAGCCCGACGGGGAAGTTGGTGTACGACCCGTTGCCCGCGTACTCGTCGTTGAGCCAGTTGGTCGAGAGGCAGTCGGTGGGGACGCAGTTCGCATCGTCCGCAGAGTAGTTTGGCAGACGGGAGAAGAAGGGTTGGAAGAAGGCGAGGACCTTGTCACGGCTGCTCTCGGGGGGGCCCTGTTGCAGCATGTCGGTGATTTGCTTGGAGGTGCCGCCGTGCGTGTAGAAGAGTAGGGTGGGTTGGCTGTATGGTGCTGGCAAATGGGCGAGCGAGATGGCGCTGAGAGACTTGCGCTCGCGGTTGGCGGGGGCGTAGTCTGGAGCTAGGAAGGCGTAGTAGCTTGGCCCGTCGGTGCCCCAGAAGGCTGTCGGGAAGCTAATGTATGTCTGCAGATGTGGTTAGAGATGGAGTTTTAACCAGGAGGGGAGAGTGACCAGGACTGACCTTCTCGAGCGATCCGTAACCAAGATGCTTGATCGCCTGCCTCATCTTGTCGGGCATTGGCGGCGTGAACTTGATCCGGTCCTGCTTCAGCGACCCCAGCGGGACGGTCACCAGCACGCTGTCGGCCTGGTATACCTCTCCGCCCTTTGTGCAGACGGTGTGCAACGGCCCGGTGGGAGTATACGTCGTCTCGACTTGTTCGACCGGCGCGTTCAGCCGCACGCAGCCGTTCGCGAGCGCAGTTTCCGCCATCAGCTCCATCACGGGCCCGTAGGTCGACGACAGGAACAGGTTCTCTGCACATCAACCTGTCAGCAGTTTGTTCTGCAATATCATGTCGGCAAACTCACCCCCAGGAATCGGCTTCTCCAGGTGGAGGTTCTTCAGATCCTGCCGCTCAATGTCCGTCGCCACAATGCTGCCGAGCAGATCCACAATCTGCATCTGATATGCCTTGTGCTCCCCGTCCAGGGCTTGCTCCGCGCCCACGCGTTCCCGGTAGTACTGTACAAAGCTGACATTCGTCTCGATGGCGCCAAAGTTGCGCGCAGAGTACTCGATGCCGTCTTCAAAATAGTCCCACATTTTGGTCATCAGGTCCTCGCCCAGCCGCTTGGGCAGCTGCACCCCGTCCGGTGCGTACATGACCGTGTCATCGAGCTCGCCCGCGCTGTAGCTCGAGTGCGCTCGCTCAGCAATCTCGACGATGGGGTTGCCTTGGTTGCCATGGATCCAATTTGCACCGCTGCCATAAAGCCGCATTAGCTACTGGCTCCCAAGGGAAGCACCTGCCGGGACGAGCGAGAGGACTTACAGATCGAGTGGAAGGCCCAGCTTGGACGAGGTTGCGACCTGGAGGGCGGTTGCAGTGGAGTTAGCGCGGCGGAGTGCGTTGCGGATGGGTGAGGGCGCATACCCGTCCGCCGACTCTATCGCGGGCCTCGAGGACCAGGACGTCGCAGCCGGTTTGGATGAGCACCTCGGCAGCGCGAAGGCCGCAGGTGCCGGCGCCGACGATGATTACTTTACGCTGCTTGACAGGTTGGTCGCCATTTTGGGCGACTTCTGGTTTGGCAATGGTCATTTTTTGGGTTTATTTTATTGTATTTTCTGGATAATAGGTCGGGTTCTTGCGGACACGGGTTCACTAGGATACGACGAAACGGGCTATAGTTAGAGGAAGCCAGACTTCGACAGGATGGAGTTTGGTAGCGGTCTGTCTCTGAGAACGGTCATTCGGAAGGCGTCTAGCAGCGCTGCTGGAGCTGTCTACGGGGTCTGGGACGGCGGGCGGGATGCGGGATGCGGGAAAAGGAGTGGAGGCGGTGGAGCAGGAGAGGGCCTGTGGATGTCATATAAGACGATGGCAGCTGAGCTACTTTTGCTATCGGCACGCGGTGGGATCCTCGATAAGCTCGAGCTGGCTAGCCGTTTCAGATGGGCCCTGCAGGAACATCGGGTATGCAACTTTGGAGGGCGGAGGCGAGCCAACCAATGAGAATCCGAGCCTGAGTGGTGGGATAAAACCCTGTGCCCGTCTGGTTGCTACGAGACTGGAGATAACCAACGGATGGAAGAAAACTCAGTCGTCGTTGTTTCTACGGTACACTCGGATCAGACAGCGCATGTTCTCCAGGTCCAGCGGGTAGGCGCTCGCCCGCCACCACTTGGAGTCGTCGCTCGCGACCTGCTGCCAGCGCTCTTTGCTGGTCAGCGTCTTGTCGAGCAGGAAGCCGAGCTTGTACCCACCGACGCCGCCCGTCTTTTCCCGGCGTCCGGCGTCCTTGTCGGAAGTTGTAGCGGGTTTACGAGAGGAGGTGTCTTTGTCGGAAGCTGTAGCGGGCTTGCGAGGGGAGCCCCTTGTGGGCACGTCGAGATCTTCGAAGCCGCCGGCGGAGTCCACGATGACGAGGAGGGCGCCGGGCTTTGTGACGGCGTGCAGGGAGAGGAACAGCTTTGTGGTAGCGGTCGGCGACTGCGAGTACAGCTCGCCCGCTGTGAAGAGCACGGTGATAATATCCGCTTCGGCCAGCGAGGAGACGGTGGCACCCGACAGCGGCGCGAGGACGTCCTGTTGGCGGCAGCGGACTGCGAGGGAGGAGCTGGAGAGACGCAGCTGCGGGCTGCGGGCGGGGTCTGTGAGCGCGGCGTAGAGCGAGTCGACGATGGGCGCCCAGGCAGCAAAGTCCAGCAGGGTCAGATCTAGCGAGTTTGAAACCGTCTCGGGGGGAGTAGCAGTAGCAATGGTCTCGAGTCCGGCGGAGGGAGTAGCAGTAGCGGTGTCGAGTCCGGCGGAGGGAGCAGTCTGCTGGAGGTATTGAAAATTCGCTATGCTGAAGGTAATAGCGTATTCCACGTTCGCCGGTCCCAACTCCGAAGAAGTTGTTGATCGTGACGCCGCCAATGAGCGCAGCCGCGAGACCGGTTGGTGCGGTGACGGCGTATGACAGCATTCGTTGGGCGAGATGATACTGGATATGTTTCAGGATCCTGGAGGCCGCCAATGCAGGCGACATTGAGGGGGCCAGGCCGGGCGAATGCGCGGGCGACATCGGGCGACCACGATCCGTCCGAGATCATGTCGAGATAGGCGAGGGCGCGGGCGACGCTCCAGCGGGCGGCGTAGGCCTGCAGCTTGTCGGGCGAGTCAAAGGCGGCGGCATAGTCACGACGGTAGAGGCTCTGCTTGACGAGCTGGATGGTTGCCGGGAGGGCGGGCGTGACGAGGCCGGCAAAGACGTTGAGGACGGCCTTTCTGGTGGTGTCGTCCGGGTGGCGGATCATGTCGTTTGTGCGGTGTCTTTGCGATGTCTTTTTATGGTGTTTGTGGCGACGTCTTTGCGATGTCTTTTTGTGGTGTTTGTGGTGTTTGTGGCGACGTCGACGGCGAAATCAATTAGACTGCCGTTTTGGACGATTCGGGTTGTTTGTTGGTGCAACACACAGACGTCACGTAAATAGACTGCAAATGGACATAAACACCATCGCATAAAACTAAACACCATCAGGTTGGGTTTATCCACGAAAGACACACGGAAGAATGGACATCTCAACAGCCTCAATCCCCCCAAGCGCCCCCGCTCCTGCCAGCGCGTCCTCCGCCCTGCGCTAGCCCGCAAAGCGCCTAGTCTTGTACGCATTTGCAGCTGCTCCTTCCAGCCGATATCACCAATCCGTCCAGTCGCGTCCCCACGATCCGACCAAAACACCGCCGCACGTCCCATTCCGCTCCCTTTGGGACATCAAATTAAACCTCGTCATCGCCGCCGCCGTCTTGTTGTTCTTCTCGAAGCGGCACTGGCACTTTGTTAACCCTTTTCATTCCTCGCTCCTCTTTCTCCTCCTCCTTCATCATCTCCCCTTCCTCCTCGTCTTCCTCCTCGTCCTCGTACGGCTCGCTCGATCTCCTCGCTGGCCATCACGCTCTTTACCTGCTTTTCAGTCGCCTGCCTCGTCCTCGTCTTTCCATCTCGTCCGGCACGAATCCTGTCCGTCTCCTATCACAGCCGCTGGACGCATCCACCCCCCAATCATATCGCAGTCACATCGCCCTCAAATATAGTACCCTCCTCCAAACCCACAGTCATAGCCATACCACTCCCGACAATGGCCTCCATTTCCACCACCAGTCCTGCGCCCGCCCAGACCTTCGCCTTCATCACCCATTCTCCAGCCACCCTCCCAAACAACCTGCCGCCAGATGTCGACGATGCCAAGTTGGCCCGTCGAAGACGCCGACGGACAAGGTATGTTGGCCCCCCCTCCCCGTGCGCAATCTTCCACTAGCATCCACGTTCTGTTGTCTAACCCCATCGCTCCCACCCGATAGCATCAAAGACCAGGCCATTTTGGAGGCCGAATATGCAAAGAACGACCGCCCAAACAAGGACGTCAGAACCGATATCGCAATCCGCATCGGGCTGGAAGAAAAGCAGGTTCAGGTATATATCAGCCATCTCTCCCCTGCATCCTTTACGGTGTGCTAAATAGGGGACGTACCTCGTGAATAGATATGGTTCCAGAATCGCCGTCAGACCAACCGGCGAAAGTCCAAGCCCCTAAAGCCCCACGAGATGCTTCCTCGCAACAGCAGCAACCGCTGTCTCGACCTCTCGTCCGACCCATTCGTGTCCTCCCCGTATACCCCCCGCAACGACGCCGCTGAGATCCCCTGCCCGTCCAGCCGCGCTTCGTCTCCATGCCCTGCCATCGAACCAGTCGTGAAAGCGGAGGCCGACATCCAAGACCACCATGATGAGGAAGTGCCCATGTCTGATACCACCGAGATTGACATCTCGCTGGACAAGCCTGATATCGCCCGCAAGACTTCGCCAATCCACTTCCTCCTGAACCCTTCTTCCGAAATTCTAAACGCTTCCTTCCAGTCGACGACCACTGTCGCTGATGAACCCGAAATGTCCCAACCGGGCTCGGCCATGAAGCCGGCCTACAGCCAAAGCCAGGAATCTCCACGGCCGTTTGTCAACCCTCGCCGAACGGGCCTGATCGCAAGCACCGAGCCAACGCTTCTCAGACGCTCGTCCTCTCTCGTCCGTCTGTCCATGTCGTTCGATGGCAAGGCGACCGTTGTGCTCGAAGACGAAGAAGAGTCGTGCGCCTCGCCACGCAGCAGCCAAACATCCACGCTCGTAGAATCCTCACAACCCTCGTTCCATAGTGAAAGTGCGGGCACTGTCACCCCAGCAAAGCGTCGTACGGTCAACGCCAAGATTTGGGAGTCGTGCTGCGACAGCCAGAGCTCGCTGCCGGCCGAGCCTGTCAAGGAGGACTCCCCGCGCAAGGCGCTCAAGGCGATCCGCGCCCGTG
The DNA here is from genome assembly GCA_000525045.1 of Drechslerella stenobrocha 248. Classification (NCBI taxonomy): domain Eukaryota; kingdom Fungi; phylum Ascomycota; class Orbiliomycetes; order Orbiliales; family Orbiliaceae; genus Drechslerella; species Drechslerella stenobrocha. The sequence goes on along the minus strand of KI966456.1, from coordinate 11,293 downwards.
GAGTTGTCGCGGCGGCGAAAGCAGCAGCGGACGCCCGCAAGCAACGGGCCACGAGCACGACGGCAACCGAGAAGAAGAAGAGGGTGCTCGGCCCCAAATCGACGAATAGCATCGTGCCGTTGACGACCCCTTCAGCGAAGAAGGTCAAGATCCAGCAGCTCTCGCCGACGAAGAAGGACAAGCCACGAAAGGTAGTGACTGCGACGCAGAAGGGCCCAAAGAAGGCGACACCGTCCCCGCCGCTGTCGGCGGTGAAGAACATCAAGCGCTCTCCGTTCCGTGGATTGGAGAAGGCCCTCAACGGCGGCAGCAGGAATGACAAGCCGGGGTTTACGATCTATCAGTCCAGCGACGAGGGGGATTCGGAGAAGGAGAACTGGGATCCGACGAGCAAGGCGCGGAAGGTGCGGGCCCCACAGCAGCCGAGCTGGCGGAGCAAGCTGGAGAGAAGCATTTTGGGAGATCTGGGAGAGGAGAGGGTGCCGCAGCCGAACGAGCTGGAAGTGATTGAGAATCTGATGAGTCTACGAGACGGGCTGTGGCGTTAAATGCAGCCTTTTGCCGTATCCGCCGTCGCCAACCTTGTATCGCAGGAAAGACTGGGATTGTGTTTTTTGTTTTCGCCAACGGTGCTGTTGAGATGGCGTTCTTGGAACTGTATCCTGTTTCCGTCCTTTGGGAGGTCCCGACTGTTTTTCCGTGGCCTGTACGATAACGACCGTCTCTCTTCTGCCTTCTACCGGAGCCAATAATGCAATGTAGTAGTCTTGTCGTGCCATTCCTGGAGTCGTGGCGACGCCGTCGTCCTGTCCACCGTGTGCCCCTGTCCTGCAGAGCTCTGCGACGAGCGGCGAAACCAAAACACCAACCGCCGAAGCGATGGGCGCATTCCGGCAGAATCGGGCAGTCGTATCAGAGATGGAACTGGCCAGCGTAGCCCCGATCTCGACCTCGTCAATGGCGAAGCCAGGAGCTCAGCGGTCAGCTGACCGGCTCAGCTGGCCGGCATTTCGGCGGTTTCGGACAGCGGCCGACCTGGCGACGTTCCCCAACGTAATCGCGACCTCGACCACGACCTTGACCTCGACTATATCAGGCAGGACCGTCCAAGCAGGGCTCCTCGACCTCTCCCCCGTCCTATCGCGGTACCTGCAGACGCCTCTATCAAACACCGTGCCGCACAACATTGGCCTCGGCCGCTTACGACGCTTACGACGCAACCATATCGCATTCCTCGCCCCCCCTTTTCCCCTAAGAGGCTCCGGCTAGTGGAGATAGCTGGAGATAGGCGGATTCCGGTCAGCAGTCGGCATCCAGCTGGGCCGGAGGGCCGTCGAATGGCGTTTCGACTTTGAGCGAGCGGGTGACCGAAATGTAGCAAGATGAGAGTGATCGGCTTGAGTGTGCCCCGTTGCCGGTCCTTCTCGGTCTTCTGCTCATTGTCCTCCTGCTCGCCCTGTCTGCTCGCCCTCTGCTCGCTTTCTCCTTCTTCTACCACTCCTTCCACGACTACTACGACTGCGACTACGATTACTTCTCCACTCTCGTTTGCCGGTCCAACGGCTGCTAGTGTTTTTCTTCCTTCGCGGCCGCTGCATGCCAATATTGCCATAACGGCAAGACCGCCGCCAAGCTTCATCGGACGACGTCATCTGTCACCACCGAGAACCCGCCGTCGACTGCCACCTCTCGCTTCAGGCAGACGCTGCAACTCTACTCTTGCTGGCATCACCGGCTTGACACAGGAACTCATCCGTCTCACCTCTTTCCGACATTCTTCCATACTCGCTGTTGGATCCACGCCGCGAGGGATGGCGCCACCGGCCGCGGACCACTTGGTCGTTCTTGTACATGGGTATGTTCTAACCGTTTTTTCTTGTGACACAAACATCTGCTAACGTACCTCCCTCCGGCCTAGCCTCTGGGGAAACCCAAGCCATATGGAATACATCGCCTCGACGCTCAAGGACCGCTACGACGACTCGCGGCTGCTCGTGCACGTTGCGGCGCGCAACAGCGGCAACTACACCTACGACGGGATCGAGCTAGGCGGCGAGCGACTGGCGCGAGAAATCGAAGAGCTGCTAGAGGACCTGGCGGACAAGGGCACAACGATCCGCAAGTTCAGCATTGTGGGGTACTCGCTGGGCGGGCTAGTGTCGCGATATGTGATTGGGCTGTTGCACGCCAAGGGCTTCTTCGACAAGATCGAGCCGGTGAACTTTACGACGTTTGCGTCGCCGCATTTGGGTGTGCGGACGCCAAAGTTGGGGTTTCACAACCACATTTGGAACGTTGTTGGGGCGCGGACGCTGTCGGCTTCCGGGCGGCAGTTGTTCACGATTGACGAGTTTCGGGACACGAAGCGGCCGCTGTTGGCGGTGTTGGCGGACAAGGAGCTTGTGTTTTGGAAGGCGCTGGCGACGTTTAAAAACCGCGTGCTGTATGCCAATATCATCAACGATCGGTCGACGACGTTTTTCACCTCGGGGATCTCCCGGTGCGACCCGTATGCGGATTTGGACATGGTGGAGTACAAGTACCTGCCCGGGTACGACAATGTCCTGATCGACCAGGAGGGCGGCGTGAGGCTTCGTCCGTCGGTGGACGACGGCGACGACAACGACGACAACGAGAACGACAACGACAACTGTACAGACCCGTCGGCGCAAGGAGGGATGGAGAGACGACGACAGGGCGGTGCTCGTGGCGGGCGCACGTTGCAGGATTTTGTGCGGGACTTGCCGTTCATGGCGCTCTACACGCTGTTGATACCGATTGGGCTGTGTTTATATTTGGTGAATGCGGGGGTGCAGACATACACGTCGAGCAAGCGGATACGGCTGCACGGGCCGGCGATGAAGTATCCGATACCGTTGATGGCGAACGAGGTGCAAGAGACGGTTGATTCGATGATGGATAGTATCAACCAGGCGCAGGTGCCGGACCACCTCCCGAGCGAGGATGAGGAGGAGGTGGCGTCGAATGTCTCACCGCGGCGTGCTCGTCGCGGCAGTGCAGCTGCTGGTGGGAGACTAGGGTCGGGGTCGTCGTCGGGTGCCGGTGAAGTTCTGGCGGAGGCGAAACAGCAGTTGGAGGAGACGGCGGGGATGCCTGAGTTTCCGACGTTGGCGTTGGCGCCGCATCAGTTCGAGATGATTGAAGCTTTGGATGCGCTCAAGTTTAAGAAGTTTTCGGTGCATATCCAGAAGGTGAGGCATAGTCATGCTGCGATTATTGTACGGAATCCACGCAATGAGAGTTTCAGTGAGGGCAAGGTTGTGATTAGGCATTGGTTGGATGAGCAGTTTGAAGTGTAGAGATGGTGGTGATACCCGGGTTGTTCTCTTCTTATTTTTCTTTCTCTTTTTTTATTGCATCTTCAATCGGTAGAGGAGGCGACTGGCCTTTTTTCCCTTTCGAGGGAGGAGCGTCGAGGGGCATGGATGGCGACATTGTTGTATTCTTTTTTTTTCTGGGGGGGAGGGTGTTTTGCATTCCCTGCTACTGATACTTTTTTGGTTTTCGTTCGTTTGCTCGTCTGTTTTCAGGCTGCGGCGTAGAGTTTATATTTGAGAGGTGCTTTGGGGGGAGGGGTAGTAGAAGTGGATATATCAGACGTGTCTGTGTTTTATAGGAGAGGTTGTAAGAGGTGGTGGATGCCGATGTATACGTGGGAGGATAGAGGGGTTCGGATAGAAGAGGGGTCAACATTTGTATGCGAGTACAGATTGCGTGTGTACGTTTTATCTATCAATTGAATTTATACTACAATATATGATGGCTTGTGGCCGTCTGGACTCGAAGCTACGCGGTGGTATCATTTCCAGTGCTACACGTGCGTCTGTCTATGTCCCTGTCGAAGTGTAAAGTGCGGTGCGTTAGTGTTGGTCTACGGTGCTGGCTATAATTTGCACGCAGAGTCGACAACTGCATGCCTGGAGGTCGACAGGATCCCGTGCGTTGTAAAAGCTAGATGGACACTTTGTAAGTTATAAATTTGGATCATATGTCCTCAAGTACGGATGTATCTGTAGCGACGCCGACACCAGCGGGGGGACGTCATCTGATGAAAACAGAGGTCTCACCCGCGCGCGGGGCATTGGATCCTCCCTCCATGGTTGACCCAAGTTTGTCGGAAAAATGCCTGCAAAGACCGGTGTTTCGATCCAAGACTTCTCGTCGATGGAGCCGAGCTCCGGCGATTACTACCGAGCAAGTACTTGCGTGTACTGTACCCAGGCCTGTTTGATCTGTATTTGAGATACTAGCTAGGTAGCCTCGTATCAGATCCAGGCCTGATACGACCCTACCTTGGCGTGCCCGCACTTGTGCTCGTATACCCGCTACGAGACTATTTGTAAAATGTTGTACGTATGCACATTCCGGTTCTGGGCTCAGATCGATATCACGACTAATTGTAAGTTTTTTTTTTTTTTTTTCGCGCTGCCAGGCAGGGTCACAACCACGGAACCATATTAGCACTGCTGGAGGGAGGGATGTTGTGGGTATGCGCGCTACGAGTGTATACGGAGATGTAGGGTGCGACGCTCGCCGGTAACGGAAAGATGGTGTACTGGTGGAGGAGGAAGGCCGGTTTGTTGGAGTCGAGTATTGTCGGCGGGTGGACATTGCGAGTGCGAACGGGGTGTCGGCTTGTCCGTTGTGTGCGGGTAGGCCTACTAGACTGGAGCGGACATACCGCGTGACGTCTGCAATCTGCATTGGAGTTGGGCTGAATGTAGTAAGTATTTGTGTGTGTGTGTGTGTGTGTGTGTGTTTCACATGTGCATGTGCGAATGCATGTGTGAATGCGTGTGTGAATGCGTGTGGACGATGTTGATGCTGCTTTGCAAGAACTATATTTGCGCGGGTTGGCTGCTGTGTGTGTGTAGCCCTGCGGGGTATACAATTGTGCACTGTACTGGCGATATGCGATGATATTTGCGCATGTGGGCCGAGCTTATGGGTGTTGGAAGTCAGGAGTGTTGGTTGACAAAGTACGGTACTTGTATTTGTATTGACGTTTTGATTTGTGGATTTGCAGAGCCAGATGCCTGCATGTGTCGCATCCTGGAGGCTGCACAGGATTGCATAGCCCCGGCACCGGAGACTTTGAGGGGCTGGAGGTACTGGATCTGGAGATTGGGATGGCGGTATCGTGGAGATGGATAACGTTACGTTGGGGTGCCGGCATCCTCCTGGTTGGGTATTCGCACACGGTATCGATATGGGTATCGGTATCCTTTAAATTTGTGAGTGTGGATGTCTTGGGCTGAGAGTGGACTGGGAAGTGTGTTTCCGGAGATATTGATATTTCTAGTCGTGTTCCATGTTACATGTTATTGCCGGGCGGGGGGGACTGGTTATAGCAAGGCCGTGATTATAAGAGAGGGCCAGTGGCATGGCACGATTTTTGCGCCATCGGCAGTCTTGCCCTGTTATCGAGGATGGGGGGCGCATGCAGCGGGGGACTGTCTGAAGAAGCGAGTCTTTGTGTCTTCCCAGCTGAACTCTATCCCACAGGCTGAGGTTGATAGGTGAGTCCCAAGTAAGTAAGGACTTGGTTTGAAAATGGCAATACCACGACTATCACTATGTCGTGCTGGCGTTTAGTCCCCGAGACAGCCGTGGGCAGCCGGCCGATTGCATGCAGCGGACTTGTCTGGCTCCCGCTGTCAAGTCCCGGATTTATAAGTTGAGCTGTGACGGAATCGTTTCGAGTGATGGGGACAAGGCTCTTGGGATCGGATCCGATGGGGATTAGTGTACCCCAGACTGCCGGGGTGGAGCAGCGTAACAGCCTGATCGAAAGAAGACTAAGATGCATGCAGACGGACTATTAATTATCAGAAGCTATAGTGTGCTGCATGTGCGCACTGATGAGGCATTCAGGCTTCCATCCGTGGTTCTCCCGTATATGTCGAGGGTTTCCCCGTACATGTACCGAGGTTGACGTCCATCGACCGTGCCGGCTGTATACCGTACACCCACGCCCCTTTGCATTTGGCCAACGTCAACGTCGAATTGGCGCTGAGGCACAGATGAAGAGAGAAGGGGAAAAAAAAGGCGCACCTGTGCCACCTGCAGAGGAGGCGGACGGAGACACCGATCAGGAAACAACGGCGACCGATTAGGCCACCAAGGGAGAAAGAGAGAGAGAGGCCGGGCACGACCATGCGAGGAGCACGCGAGTGATGATGGTTCCCGTCAGCTGGGGCTGCGTGTCAGCTAGCTGTTGGTGAAGCACAAGATCAAGAGCGAGAGAGGGAGAGAGATAGGCAGCCGGCAGCGGCTTGGACTTGAGACACGGCGAGGGAAGCTTGGGAGCCAGCTGGCCCCGAGCGCCTCTTTGACTTTGTACCCGACGGGATCGGGAAAAGGGGGGCCGCCGTGGTGTTTGACGCTTGAGGCGGTGGTGGTTGTGGTGGTGGTGATGGTGGTGATGGCCTGCCGAATTGGAGTCTGCGCGTGGACCTGCCGTGGAGTTTCGAGCTCTGATCTCCTTTCTGGAGAACGCCCCGCATGAATATTTTAATCCCAGAGTGACTTTGAGGGAGCTTGGTCCTCCCCGGTAGAATTGGACGGAGGCGTGAACAGATATCGGTATCAGGCGCGGCCAATCACCGTCGTGCGTTCGGAATCCAGGCTGTGGGCCCAGGAGAAAAGTTTGGAGTATCGATCCGGTATAACTAGCCGGCGGTGGAGCCGGCCGGACGACCTGCAATCGATTAAGGATTAAATAAGTATTGCTTAGGTATATATCAACCGTCGATATCGTCTAGCTCGAAGTCTTCGAAGAAGGTTTCCATCTCGGCAGGATCAAAGTGCCTGCCTGTCCGCCCGACCTCGGTCTCCCTCGTTTCAGCATCCGGATTCCGCCAGCCTGATCAGTTGCATCGATAGTGCTCGTGCTAGTGCTAACATTTCGGCCAGGTAAGATGAGGTGCGCCTTTGTGGTTGGTTGGTTTCCTTGTTACCCGGTATCGTCGTCGTCGGCTCCGCGCCCGCACGGAGTCTTTCCTCCAGCAGCGGCGGCGCATCGATATCCGCCTGACAGCTGCTCGCGGTATACGTCGTATATACGCATGCTCGTATACAGGCTATCGTCGATGGAGTTTCTCCGGGGCGATTCAATGGCCCTCGACGGCTAATTCTAAGCGGGCGCTCAACCACGGCCCATTCGGATCGTTCCCTTTGACAGGCCTCCGTCCTCTTTTTCCTTCCTTGGCTGATCAACCAGAGTTCGAACAGGCAGAAGAAGAACATCAACAGACCTTTTAAATTCTCGACATCGTCAGCACCAGCCCCGAACCGCCTAGCGCCAGCTGCAGGATCGGTCAGTTCCTCGAGGAACTCTTTCTCTCTCTCTCTCTCTCTTTCTCTTTCTCTCTCTCGCTCGCCCCTTGACGACCTCCAGCTTCCTTCAAATTCCTCGGCAGGCCGCCTTCAGTCAGGAACCCGCCCGGATTCCCGCTCTCTTCTGTCCATACCTCCCTCCTCGTCCTCGTCCTCTTCTTCCTCTTCCCTCTCAACCTCCCTTCTTCATTCTCGCGCTGCCGTACTAGCGCTTCTTCTGCGCTTCTATTCTTCCTCTTCCTCTTCTTCACCTCCTCCTCCTTCCAATCCAACCGCCGTTTGTCGCCCTCGTCCCGACCCGGTTTTGTTGCAATAGCGCACGTCCGCGCTCTTACCACCTTACTAAACCAGCAGATCCCAAAAGCCCTCATCGCCAGCACCTCCTGCTTCCCTCGAAGCCACCTGGTCCAGGTCTCGTCCGCCCTTTCGCCCTCCCTCGGAACTGCCCGCAACCGCCTCCGCCCGCCTCGATCTGTTTCGACCCATCCGCAACTTGGGATATCGATAATACCGCTCCTCCCTCTATAACCCGGGTAAACTCGTCGCAGCACGACTCGGTCGAAAACCTCCCCAGCTTCCCGATAGTTCAACTCGTGTGCGTTTTGTTTCGCCTGCCTGGATCCCTACCCGACCCGTCGATACCAATCAGGAATATCAAAGACTCTCTGACACATCATTCTACCCCGTAAATAATAAAACTTCGTCACTTCGCATAAACTTCCCATCGCTACCCAACCGTCGCTCGTCGATATAAGAGTGCGCTTGGCTCCAAACTGCGGGACGGAGTCCTCACGAGTTTCAACCTGTCCCCTCTCGCTCTCTCTCCCTCCCCCCCACACTCTCTCATCGGGGCCGTTAATATCTTTATCCTTTATTTTATTTTATAATTTTGTCGCGAGAAATCGCATGACTATACGCTTGCCGCGTTTAAGGCATATTCAAAATTAAGCTCTCCAAGATTCCGTTCTTCGGGTCTTTCCTCGAAATGTGCATGGGCGGGGATGCACAGGAAGACACCGCCGAGAGGCTGAGGTCGAGGGAGATCGAGAGGATCCTCAAACAAGATGAAAAGAAAATGGCGAGGGAGGTCAAGTTGCTGCTGCTAGGTTGGTGGTCCCGCCTGCACCTTGGCGCGCCGTTATTAGGGATGCATGGCTGATACGTCGGATATAGGCGCTGGTGAAAGCGGGAAATCCACAATCCTGAAGCAGATGAGGCTGATATACGCTGCCGGATTCTCGAAAGCCGACAGAGAGCAATACCGTGGGATAATATTCACAAATATAACGGAATCTATGCGACTTATTCTGGAGGCTATGGAAATCTACTCCATTCCGTTCGAAAAGGCGGAAAACGAGGTGCGCTTTCATTGGTAATCTTTGGTCTACCAAATTTGCTAACTTGAGCGCTAGCAATACGTCGGTTTAATCATGCCCCAAAGGGAACTCAGCAGAGGGGAGGACCTGCCGCGGGAATATATCCAGCCTTTGAAAATGCTCTGGAGGGACGCCGGAGTCCAGTCCGCAGTCGCTCGAGGGAACGAATTTGCGTTGCATGATAACCTTTCATAGTAAGGCGTCCATCTGCAAACCCTGGCAACGATTACGGGAACGAATCACAGCTAACCTTCCGTCAGTTACTTTGAAGCGTTAGACCGGGTATTCGCGAGCGACTTTGTCCCCAACGACCAAGATATTTTGAGATCCCGATTAAAGACCACTGGTATTACCGAAGCCGAATTCAATCTGGGCCAGCTGGTATACCGCATGTTTGATGTCGGCGGCCAGCGGTCCGAGAGAAAGAAGTGGATCCACTGTTTTGAAAACGTCACCGCACTGCTCTTTTTGGTTGCGATAAGCGGATACGACCAGTGCTTGGTAGAAGACAAGGATGCGGTATGTAACACGCACGTTCTTTATGCAGCTGTGCAGGATTGCTGACTCCTGCGGCCTCCAGAATCAAATGCAGGAAGCACTCATGCTCTTCGAATCAATCTGTAACTCCCAGTGGTTTGTGCGGACTTCGATAATCCTCTTTATGAACAAAATCGACCTGTTCCGCGAAAAGATCAACTCGGGGACCGCGCCAGTCAAAAAGTACTTTCCCGAATACACAGGCAACCCAGACTCGTTCAAGGAAGCCTCGGAGTTTTTCCACGACAACTTTAATCGACTAAATCGGAGCTCTGCCAAAGAGATTTACTTTCACTACACCAACGCGACCGACACGGACCTGCTCAAGATCACCATGTCGAGCGTTCAAGATAGTACGTCTGAAATTTTCGCAGGCTTGTTTCTTCTGGACAACACGCTAACAAATCCTATAGTAATCCTACAAACCAACCTTGAAATCTTGATACTATAAGTTCGATACCTATTCTCATCGCCGAAGACTGGCTTTTCCGGAGCCGTTCACGAGGGGCGCAAATACACATATTTGTGAAAGTGATTTGCGTTCTGGTATATATATCCTCCTCACTTGCGGAATACGACCCTCTCCCCTTGCCAATCGTGGCATATAACGGCCTTCGACATCAAAAGTATCTCATACCCTCCTCCGTCTTGCATTCCGCCATTTCCTTATTTCTCAATGCGTAGGATTTCGTAGCGTGGTGTTATGGTCATTAGGCTTGTATTCGCTTTGTTTTATCTATAACTATCATCTGGTGGGCCAGTTGTGCACGTTTATAACGTTTATTTGGTTGGAAAACTTTCGCCGGGCGGCTTTGTTACAGGCCCCCCCTATTGTTGCAAACACGCAACGTCCTGTTGGAATTTCAGGCCAACGGTTTCCTTGAGATCTATCTCTACAGTCCCCTTTCCGCGGCCGTGGCCACGGGGACATCTCTTTGTATAATGTTTTCCGTATCACGGAACCGTCGTTACCGCATTTTCAGCGCCTGCTCCAGTGTTCCGCGTAGGTGCAGGAGCCTAGAGACGGGGGGCTGGCACTATCGCTGTCCGTAAAGTTCAGAATCAAGCCGCTTATGCATGCACCCGATTGTAGTCCGTCCCGTGGCCCAAAGTCTCAGTGCAAAGCAAGGAAAGCCTCCTGCGTTGGGGCTGATGTTGTATCTTCGCCAAGAATTTGCAGCCAGGAGGCGACGACCCTGCTGGCACAACCTCCATCGTCATATTCTCACCACACCGGCCACCGCAATCTGCCCTTCGGCCTCCCTTCTTCCTCCCCCCCATCCTTCCCCCCTTGTACATCGTAGCAGCCACCGTGCTGCTCCATCGACTCCGACAAATGTTTGCCTGTCCCTCCCGGCGAGCTCTCTTTAGCTGTGCCGCCCATGCTTCACCTACGAGTCGCCGTCTGATCTCGACGGCCACGGCCAACTCCCTCGGTCCGCAGCTCCAGCGGCCCATGCGACGGTACTCCTCGTCGTCATCGTCGAACTCCAAGCCGTTCGGGCCCAACAACCGCGGCCTCGCGTCCAAGCCTGGAGCGTTCAGGAAACGGGACCGACAATGCGATAACGAACGGCCGACGACGGCAGCGACGACGACGCAGAACGTTACGCCGCCGATACCAGGCCGAGAGGTGCCCGAGGTCGAAGTCTCCAGTGGCGACTCCTCCGCGATCGCCGAGGAGGCCCAGAAGTCCGAAGAGCAGAAGAACAGTCCGCTACCGTTCGTCGCTCGGACAGATCACTTACGCGCAAAAGGTTTGCCTACACCCCCCCATCCGTCCACCCGTCCACCCACGTGGGAGTAGCGCCCCAGCTAACCTCCACAACTAACAAAGACATACACGCCTCCGCCTTCTTCGCCCTCCACCGGCCTGTATCGGTCTCGTTCCCGGTACCGGGCATCTACAGCTCTGCGGCCTTCCAAAAGCTGTTCGAGGAGTCATCTCCCCTATCCACGTTGGAGCTGCAACGTATCCAGCTCGACGTGCAGGCCCGGCAGCGGTCCGGCGGCAACGCTGA
>KI966454.1:58514-90904 GCA_000525045.1 Drechslerella stenobrocha 248 | reverse complement strand
TATATAAATGGAACGCCGGAATTCGCGGAATCAAAAATCGGGGTCGCAACTAGCTGGAGAGAAGGTACCTAGGTTAGAATCACGTTGACAGATCCACCCAGCGCTAACTGCTTCAACAGCCGGAGCAATCGCGTAAGACGGATGGTATGATTCTAGCCTCGCAAATAAAGCGGCTCCACTCAGGCTCCACTGTCAGATGCCAGATTTAGACATTTTCTGTCGTATTCCAAATTTGTGTTGTGCGACCTGTAATTATAGTTAACTACGCTGGCAACAAATCTAGTGTTTGGGGCCCGAAACGGTATCAAGGAGCTGCCTGATTTGTATGCATATGCGGGGGCATTATAGCGATTCGCTACCAGGCGCTTTGCTGACATCTGGCTCTTGAGACGGAGCTTTCGCCCTAGCTCTTGGGGAAACCGGCCTTCTGGGCCCTTTCGACTGACATACTTATATACGCGTGCACGTACGTACGTAGAGTTGAATACATGGCTTGGGACCTGTGATTGCCCAGGGCCAGGTGCTACTAGAAAAACTAGTTGAAATGGTCCTGAGAGCTCGAGAGTCAGGCCACGTGCACGGACTGAAATGCAGACTACGTGTCGGATGTCGGGAGCTGGGGGATCCGGATTCCACAGCTGTGTCCATAAATAACCATCTGCTGCTATCTTGCCTAGACAGATATGGGACGCAAGCCCGGGGGGCTATGCCCCGGCCTCATCTTCACTCTTGGTCATTGCACCAACAGCTCGATCTTTACCGCGTATACCGCAGTATACAAATATATTTAGAATCACCTATTCTGTTTGGGAACATCAATGTGCAAGCTGTGCGTATATATATCCGAACCCTCGGGACGCGGCGTCGTTCTTCGAAGTGCATATGTGCATGGCACGAATAAAACCCGTGGTGGACTAAACGCTACTGTGTATTACTCCAACCTCGATACAGATTTGGTATCGCACTGGTTGCAGGTGACCGCCAACCCTTTGTCGCGGATGTGCGTCTAATATCGACCTATCGCGATTGGACGCATCCTTATACCCCCTGATGAAGCGGATGGCATTTAATTATTTAATTAATATTTGAATATGTGTTGGTCTAAATGTACTATACAAGGTTTTGACGTTTTGCGGCAAGCGATAGCTGCAGTCGTTTTATTCAACAGCGCTCAACCACCACTTTTCGATATATTTCCATGGCTCTGAGTTCTAAGACTAAACTAGATTGCCAACAGTATATATATCGTTACCTACTCTCGCCTTACCACTGGTTAACCTTCCAACTCCACTCCGAAGTTGATTAATGATAAGGCATGACTCAATTGTTCGCCCCCGCAAGGGATGCCGAGACCCACATGCATACCCAATTCCTTACTTAGATACCGCAAAAGCCGGGTCTTGGCGCATGCACCTTGATCACTTTTCAGCCTCCTCTGCACGGAGCGCGAACTCAGGCCCGCTGACGGAACACGGTACTCAGCCTCATTACCCCGAGAGGTCGTGCTGTCATCTGCTTGGATTGGTAGTGGGCTGTGCCTGTATACGTCTTCTGTAGAATCTCAAATAATATATCGAACGACGCGACGTCAATATCATGAACTAGTAGTAAGTTAGGATTGCAAATATACTGGGAATGCTCTGTCCAAAGAAACGGCGGTAGGGCATGCGGGATTTGCTGTCCCTTTGCAGCCTCCTTGGATCCCGATCCAATATCTATACCTTCGTTTTCCAGATCCGGATTCATTGGTTGGCGGTTGCTTGCTGGCACAAAGGCAACACATTAGCGTGCCGACGGCAAACAGTACTTCGTGTTGTTCAATGTGCTATGAGTTGTGTTGGAATATTTGTATCACCAACGCACCAGAAGCCCAGCAGGCCAGGAGCTGTAGTATCATGCTTAGTGTATAATACTACTAGTACTATATACTAATAGTCATATTAGAACAAAGGGCAAAGCCAGGTTCGACATGTTTACGAAGGAGTAGACGTCTTTACACGACCTCCCTTGGCTGTCAGTCTTGTGCTAATTCAACCGGCCTCGTGAACTGGACAACGTGGAACTACATGCGGGATTGGCCAGCCACGGCGCCGGCCAGCCAATGTCAACGTTGCTCATGCTCAAATTATCAATTACAACTTGGGCGTGCACGTGTCCGATGCCAATAGTCATTGGGCCAACCACGGCCATGCACTGCTAGGATTGGTAAGAATATTCCCTCAACGTGTCTACTCACTGCCCACATGAGTCTACTACGTACATGCGAAACACCAGTGTTGGATATTTACTAGTACCGCAACCTGGTACCACGAGACAGAACCCCAGTCAGCAGTCTTGTACGTGTACATGTACCTACGCTACATGCTGAACCCTAGGTAGACAACATTGCAGTACATGCATTCGGAATTTCCTGCAATTATTGACATTGAAAGGGGCTGCATCTGTCGTATGGCCATGTATATATAATATATCTCGCGAGTCCCACAATCAAGCCCCTTTGCCATGTGACCATGAGGTGCCCACACGCAGCATGCATACTAGGCCGACCGTCTAGCAATTGTGATTACAAGTCCGCAAGGTTTACTTGGAGGCGTATTCACGCGCAACACATACATAGGCTTGACGATTGCCAACGACGTTTGAGTACTTGGACAGCAGTCCATGTTCTCATTCGCCCGATACTGCTCAGAACCATACATTATAGCCAACGCGTACCATTGCAATTCTAATCTCTCTGTGGCAGTTTTTTGGTCATTGAGGGCAAGCGAGACAATCTACAGAGAATTTGAAAACTCGTCATAGTGTATATATGGTGCCGCCCGATGCATCGATGGGGCACGCATGGCCGGAATTCAATCCTCGTATAGCGTAGCTGAAACGCCGGAGCCAACAAATAGGTACCCGCGTACCAGCCCTCGATATGTCGAACTAGTTAGGCACTCGTGTGTGCACACTAACTCTGAGAGTCATCACATATGCGGAACGGAAAAGGCAGCCAACTTCGCGTCGAATATTTGGGTTGCAAGGCAACAGTCGTCTACACCACTGCCAGCCTCAAACCATTTTAAGGCTACACCCATATCATTGATTCCCAGAATTAGACATACAACAATTGGCAATGCAAGTATCTCTGCCAACTTGCCGGCTCAGGAATCGGTAGTCAGCAATAATCTCAAAGGCGGTCATACAAGGAGCCCGATCCGACGGATAAGCACACCAATGAAAGCCCTCCCGCGCATGCGCAGCGTAAACGAATGGATTTTCGTAATAATATGTTATGTAATTCTCAAGCGCCCCGAGTTAGCTTGACGCGAGGGAGCCCGATCCAGGTAGTAAACACAGCAGCACAATGGGCGCGGCTACAACTTGAAGATCTAGTAAAGCATCTGCGCCCGCATGTTGGTGAAAAGAGATATCTGTATATGTAGAGTTAGAACTCGATCGGCCATGCCGGGCTCATTTTCTTATTGGTCACTATATCATCAAATCCTGAACCCGTTTATCACGGAAGTCGGACAGTCGTACTCGATTTTGTAGCCGCTTAATGAACAGTATGATGATTCTGGTCTTATTTATACTTTACTACACCGTAGTACTTTGGAAATTGAAAGTATGCACCGTGCCAAATTTGGCCTTGTGCAAACCATTTACTCCTAAAAGCACATTCAATTACATCACCTCTCGCCCAAAGGACTCATTAAAGCTTAAATTTTCAACTCCTCTTAGGTCATGGAGCGCTCGTGCTCGTATCCTTACCATAGCGTATACATGTAGCTGCATTAAGCATATGCGCGGCAGCGTGGCCAAATTTAATCAAAATATGGTCTCATCTATCCTACTTTGTTTCGTTCAATCGGCTCCATGGACGAGCTATGACACCTGCCACAAAGCTACCTGCCACCGATATATCGGCTGCACTTATGCAAAGAGGGCTTCAAGCAAGGCCAAAGCCGAGGGGCTGGACCAGGGCTTTTATTTACGTAGAACCTTACTGATTATATGTTTGTCAATCCAAAGCAGATCTTTGCTACCCGCACTAGTATCATATGCATGTATAGGTCCCTATAATAAGATCTTGTTTATAGTAGATACGATACATGATAGCCCAGTAGGAGTTTTATTTGTCTGTAGCTATAGGAGCCAAAACTTGAAAATTCACGCCGCATAGTACCCTTTCTGTTCAGGTAGCACTCTTGATGCCAATGATTAAT
The DNA here is from genome assembly GCA_000525045.1 of Drechslerella stenobrocha 248. Taxonomy (NCBI): domain Eukaryota; kingdom Fungi; phylum Ascomycota; class Orbiliomycetes; order Orbiliales; family Orbiliaceae; genus Drechslerella; species Drechslerella stenobrocha. Next base: position 86,693 of record KI966454.1, on the reverse strand, counting down.
AGTTATAATATGACACAAATTCGATCGGGTATTTGCACATACGATCGCACCACACAATTTTAAGTAACGTTGAGTTTGTATATATATATATATATTATAGGTCGGCCAGGCTATATAGCTATGTCCTTAGTTAGTTGGCCTCGCCTCAATATAAATAGACGCCCTTCACTATCGTGACAAATATTCCTCAAAGCAACCTTGTGCAATTTTGTATCCAGGTATGTGCGTAAGTCGCCAGAAGGTGCAATGGCGATGTGCCTAAGATTGATCGGTCTTATGGGCTTGGTGTGTTTATGTTACGACTCGGAGGTATACTAGGTATCATAGCAGATAAGCCAGCCCAATCCTAGGACTAGCTCCCGACGTCAGATAATCCTGAGCCCGAGAAGGGTAGCCGTTGAGCGCTAGAGGCCCTAGAACATAAATTAGTAAATATACCACATCCAATATCCTATATACCGTGTACAGACACCAAGAGTGTTGCTGTGTTTGCGGAGCCCGAGATCCTCCGAGGGAATTGGCTCATAAACTGTAGCTATATCGAGTTAGAGGCTGCATAATTTCGGTGCATCTTGCACGTTCGCCTGTCAAATTCAACGCGTCTATACCTTATCATGCCACGGCATTTTCAAATTCTGAATTCAATATATATCCGACTGGTCTTCGAAGTACGTGGTCATAATAGTTAGCACAAAGCTCAGCCTCGTCATAGACAGGGCACAGGCGGGTCCGGAGATATATGCTACGAGACTAGTATACACAGTACCTCGCAGTATGGAACTTCTATGAGACCACACGGAACCTCATTTGGAGAAATATTCCGCCATGGATAAACATCACGGCAAGCTCTACGCAATATAGTGGCAAAGAAAGGTGATGGCAGCCATGGCAGGACCCGTCGCGTCCTTGTTGGTTGTAACTTGATCAAGTTAATGTTACTAATTATTGCATATTCACCGTGCCCCGGTATGTTTCTGGTGTAACATTGTGCTGAACTGTGGACCCTCAAAGCAGAAAAGAGGCTAGAGACAGTTGTTCTCCTGTGTTTAGCGGTCCCGGCTGATGGTTATTCCTGGAGTTGCCGAATAGCATGAATCGATATACCGCTACAACTAATGGCCCGCAAGGCCCCGTGCTCAATCATGGAACAATTTCGAGATCATAAGCCTATGTAAATGTTTACCCTTATTACTCTATGGGATTTGGCTTCAATCTCTCGTGATATTATAGGCACCACAACTTATATGTACCAGAAAACCAATAGCTGTACTTAGGACTATGTCTTAGCTACAGTTAAAACTTATTTTATTGATTAGCATAGGTTAGTGTTACCAAAATGGTACCGTCTGTCGACTTTGCGGTAATCACTTCAAATGATTTTAAAAACATCTAGTACTGATGGCTCCTTGCTATGAAGACGATCAACTAACCAGTCTAAGGGCAGGCCTGTACTATGGATGGAAGACAGTAGCTCAATCTACACCTTTCAACCCTGGAGGGTTGAGTATTGATGGGAGATGGCGTCTCGTGGATACGATGCTCGGGCGCTCGAAAGCTATAATAGCGTGGAAGACAATAACATGTAATAGACCTTGGAACCTGTGGTTACGGATTAGCCCCGTCAGCCTTGCCATCTGGAGGCTGTAAAGCTAACTTGTGATCTCACTGATATAAATCTGTCACAACGATATATATAAAATATCGCCCAAATCTCGATGCTTCGCACTTTTAGGGACAACTGGGTGGAAAATCTTTTGTATGGAGCGCTGTCAATGTGACCCATGACCCACTAGTATAATAACTACTGTTTATATTGCAGTGAATGACACCGCTGATTTCAAAACTTCCGTTCAAAACGAGCTGTTCGGAGCTCAGTGGTCTACTGCCAACGTGTTAGTGGCATCGCCCAGTAGTTTCCAGGAAGTATAGCAGCTGCGCAGGCCGGCTGAAAAGAGGCTGTGGATACGGACAAGCTGCAAAGTGAACCGAAGAAAATACAGTACCTTCGAAGTATCCAATCCACTACACCATGGTTAGCAATTAATATTTCCAGGAATTCCTACAGTTAGAATTGCAGAGCTCTCAAGTGATACCACAAACGAACAAAAAAGGAAAAGTCTGGACTTAGAATGGCACTGCGGAGGACTCCTAGCAAAGTTTGCCGTTCTAGAATCGAGCTAGGGCCATTGTAGTCCAACCGTTGGTTAAACTTATTTAGTCAGGAATACTTGCATTGGCGGGTGGCTAATGTGGACACACAAACATGTTGTCCAGGTTTAAGCATAATATAATTAGGAGACCAAATCAAATAATCCATCCAGATATCCGCTTAATTCGCGAGAAGATTAAGGGTTCAGAAGAAAGAATGTAGGCTTGTTCAAATTAGCGTTTGCACGTTTGTCAAATTGTGTATGCAGATTCTAGATTGTTTACGGCAAGAGCTGGCCTAAAACACTGGGAAAGTGCCAATCGCCAAGTCGCGGAGTAGGTGCGGCCGACTTGATTGGCATTGTGGGGCGGTCTATGATGGACAGTCATGGTGGTTCGATATTCGTCCAATAACGAAACCTTGCGCCGAGCTCTGCAGCGAGCGCGCGCATGCGCCTTCATTCAATCCACTAGTCGAGCTTGGGCCAACCTAGACAGCATATATTCCCAGTATATGTGTAACTTATTGTGATATCGAACAAACTTTCCGCAAAACGGTGAAGTCCATGCATTCCAGCTTGTAGACCAGCCGGTAGCATGCGCCAAGGCGCATCAATGGGCCAGAACGGCACTACAAATGACAGAAAACGGCAATGGGCTGTTGAGCCATCATCATCACTCCACCGCAGATTTCCGATCCATGTGGCCAAACTTCTTTACGCATACATCGTGCTACGCTAAACTCGATGGGGGCACGGCGGAGAAGCGGGGACTTCGCGCGAAAATCATAATATATCAATGGTTAATTTGTTTTTATAGGTTTATCGCACGATTTGGCTTCTTTTGGAGGCCCCCGTGTGTGCCGCTTAGACAGGTATATTTTAACAAGCAGAAATTACTACCAGGCAAGCCTGTCAAACCTGGTTAACGTACCAAACCTTGGAAGCATGTGTCGATAATGAATCGGATCTCAAGCCGGCTTAGGCCTTCGATTTTGTGTTGTTACCGGAGCAAGTTGTTGCAACGGGGTCGGGGCCTATAGGATCGAGCCGACGCGACGTAGACTAAACTACTAAACTGGACAAAGCCGTGGGCGGCCCGGGCTGGATGAAATTCCCAGACACGCATGGCGCCGCATGTTACCAAAATCTTTATATTACCCCCTCAAGAGGAGTTGGCGAGGCCATTGTGGACAAGCCGATTTGCGGGAAACTTATGGGCTGCAAGGTAACTGGGTCATATATTCGCGAAAGCCGACTAGTCTGTGCTTGGATTGGCCTGTGGGAGAAAATTTGCACCGCATAGCGCATGTGGCCTGTCCGCTGTCCCAGGGATCTGGTTTGAAAGATTGAGACTGGCCGACNCTGGAGCGGAGGAGAGGAGAGGCGAACCCTGGCCCAAACGCCGACTGGAGAAAGGGCGGAAGTGGGAGGAGTTCCAACTGGTCAATTGATGCAAGGTTCTCAAAATGATATGTTGCTTGAGCCTGTTCGCATTTGCATAAATATTAATATCACATCAAGTACTAAGCGAGTGGATCACGAAGATTAGCATGATCTGGCTCGAGTTACCATTCTCGCAGGCGCCAAGCTACACAGCTGCATGCAGGCTTATGGTCAAATTTTGCTTCATTTATCTATTGGATACATGCGCGAATAAAACATCGGCGCCGCGATATTTGCTATCTACTTGGTAGGTAAGGCCGAGTGAGTTTCGGGGATTGTGGAAATATTCGAGCTGGCTTGTAACTGCCGGCTAATTGGCACCCAGGGACGAAACGCCAGCGGCGCCGGGCTGGGATACGATCCACGTATTGACCGATGACGAGACCTAAGACCTTAAACTGCCGGGTGCAGCTTTGCATGACATATCATATATGGATGGATGGCCCCTGGTGGGAGACACTGAACAGCCCGCTACCTTGCAATTGCAGCTAGCTTCTAAGCGCGACAATATTCCCAGAGACGCATCCTCGAGAAAATTGTTGCGGTGTTGTTCGACGAGCGATATCGCGTTTCAGATGTCTGCATCTTATGCAGGAACCGTCGAAGTGCGCAACCTGAAAGATATGGCAGAGACCCACAGATGGGGAGCAGAGTCAGTGAGTGGTACACAAAAGACAACATGCCAGCCGGCTATTTTCTCATTTCTTCTAAAAACCTGATCAATCATGCCGATGCTTCGCCTCCCAGCAAAGATATAAAATTGCAGCGCGCAGACCCTTGCCCCAGTGGACGGCAAAGCCATAACTGTATCCTGAAACTGCATGCATGTATGCGGGAGGATGTTCGTCTTGAGCTCGTTTGGATTGGTATTCCTTGTCGGATATGCAGCGCTGCCAGCTTGTCTGAAGCTATCATCGGTGAGCTCCCAATCAGCTCCAGGTCCACTGGATGAGTGCTGATGAAATATGTCGGATATCCCTCCAGCGCAGCTTGAACTCTGCATCCTATTAGGAGGAATAGCAGAGCTCTCGCGTAAGCCCCCAGGTTAGCTATAGCTGCGATAAAGTCCGGGAATCTTAGCACCATATAGCTCTATACGATTGTGTCCGATGGCGGCCGGCCGGCAGACTATGCCGGCCAGAATGAGGTGTCAATGCGCATGCAGCTGGAGGCTGCATCATCAAAGACAGCCAAGCCGGGAGCTTTGCGTGGAGCCGTGTGCTACCCGCTATGGCGCTCCGATGATCGAAATTGGACGTCACGGTGGTTTCCCCTGAGGTCAGAGGTTTTGTTCTCGGTTCGTGTCCGAGGTCGTACAGCTCATACAACGCATTCCGCCGAGATCGGTCCGAATAGGCAAGTTTGGCCGTTGCATTGCAAGGCAACGTAATACGTAATGTGCAAATTCGATCAGAGGAACTACTTGCAAATTGGTCAAAGCGGCCGCGATTGCCAAAGTATCTCGAGCGAGTTGCATATGCATGTACAAGAGCCTTGGACTGCCGAAATTGTACAAAGCCTAGAGGAATAGAGCCCACAGCCTCACGCAGGAGACGCATGCTTGGGATGAATGATAGACACCTGCGAAACGAAATGTCCAGAATCTACCGCCGATGGTGACCAGAAGAAAGCAAAGGAAGGAGCCTGTGAACGCGTCCTTGGGTCCCTGGAGCTAATCACCAGCTTGATATGCATACGTGCAGCGGAGAGGAATTCGTTAAGGTTAAAAGCAAAGTCTCTCAGCCACATATGTACGTAGCTAAAGCTAGTTCTTCCGGTTCCCCGCGAACTCCTTCCCGTTGGATTAATTGGTCCGCGCCTGCCAAGTGCAAGCGCCTGTAGTCTCCGTATCTTGTTCTACATACTACAAGTTCGCCGACGCGATCATCATCCCGCGGGAGGCCTTGACAACACTTCATGCATGATCGTGCGTGCGATAGAGGCAGAAATTGCGGTTGACGGTGCTGTAATGCGTCGTGCGTCGTGGCGATGTCAATTGCGGTGCCGCGCCGGTAGGCATACCAGCGTTGCCTGGCCCTAACCCGTCTGGTACTGGACGGTTCGCTTGAACTGCGCGCGAGGAGATACCAATAGCGCTCACTGCAGCGGGCCCCCGCGAACTCGTGTTGCAACATTGGCCGGTCTTATAATTAAATCTAGTTGGAAGTCCTGTCCGAGTACGTAAGTCTATTTATGATCTTGCGCCGTGTTGCATCGTTGCACCGCTAGTTCCTTATCAGATAAAGGACACCGAAAGAGCCCGAGCACTAGATCTCTGCGCTCGAGCCGTCGGTACGAAACCTCAGCAAGTTGCGCCATCTTGCCAACCGCCGCTTGGTTGGCGCAAAGGTTACGTGATTGGTTTCGTCCGAGTAAATTGCTGAGGGGAAAAGTAATTATACTTAACCAGATAAGGGAGCCAAGGCCTCCAGGCTCTGATCACCCACCCTCACCCTGATAACTAGACGATCTTCGCGGCTTCCTTGGCTCCTCGGCTCGAGGGGAAGTGTTCGATTCTGCGTCGACGTTCTCATGTGGGGAATAAGGTATCCCACCTTCCAACTCGTGCCATCGCGAGCTCGCTACCAGCATATTTTAATACTGCGTCGTGGGTTTCTGGTCCAAACAAGGCAGCTGGAAAGCCATGCAACTCAGCCCCATCCTCGCTTTTTGTGATACCAGGATACTAATCCAACTTCACGTCATTCGCAACCAAGGCCTTGATGAAGCAAGTGAGGCATTTCCCTGGTCGGGGGAAATACACAGATGCCTGGCTATGGGATCAGAGGCGAGGGGTCCCAGGTTGTCGCACTGAATAGGTCTAGAGTTCCACGCTAAATGATGTCGCAAGTCTTCTGAGCGTCCTACCTGGGTTAGCCCTTAAGTTATAGAAGGGTCTAGTAACAAAAAAATCCCATGACCAAAGTTTGAGGATGGGTAAACAAAGACATGGCTACGGGCTTGGCATTTTATGTAAACGTAATAAATGGCGGAGGCCTCGTTCTTTATAGCTTCCCGACAGCAGGGTTTTGTTTTTGTTGAACTGACATGTGTCAAAACATCTAGCGAACATAGTCAAGAATACCAGCATAGGCGCCGCGATATTCAGACGTGAACATACATTGAGAGCGTATTCTTATCTACAACAACGGCTGTAGCTATAGATCAATATATATATGTACGCGTCCATGTGCACATGTGTGCAGAAATGCTTCATTTACGGGTCAACGCAATTCAGTCCCTCAAATTTAACAGATGCCAGACACGAGCGCTTTGATGTTCTAGAATTCTTCTGGCTCACTTGGAGCGTCTTTAGATCGAATGAGCAATTACAAGCTGGGATTAACTTACAAATTCGATTCATGTTGCTTGAATCGTGGCCGTATCAATTAATATCAAACTATTTCAGCGGCAGCTGGAATTCGAACCAATTCCCTTACCTACACCACCAAGAACCCGGATACACATAGACCCAGAGCGCGGGTGAACGGTGACCCTTATGCTCTTTCACTAGCCGACAAGTCCCGTGCAGCGACTGCGATGGCCAGTCGTCGGGCTTGCTGAGCGATAAATAATTGACTACGGGAGGTGATTGTGCGCACAATTGGCGACATGAAAGCTAGGGTTGCAAATCAATGTTACTGCCAATTGGGAAGCGATGGGTGAATTTAGTGGGATTTGATAATTCGTGAGCCAACGCTGAAGATTTGGCAATTAATTACTTCCAATGTTCACGAGCTGTAGCGCTAGTTTATGGTAAAAAAATAAACTGTAAAAAAAAAAAAAATGATCACGATATATTCCTATAGGAGCTTCTATCTTCAGCCTCTGTTCAGTATGACAGCTGGCGCCGTATGTAGCATGTACAGACCATATATGGGAGCTAGCTAGAACACGTCAATCTAGTAGGTAGAGCGGTCGTAGACAAATCTGGGGAATAAACTGTGATCGTTTGTGTTTCAACGTTGCAACGTGCCTTGTACCAGGATCTAGATTACATTCGAAAACGCTGCGGACTAGGACCATATAGCGCTAACCCAAACAGATGGGTGCCATTGGTTTTTATTGATGGTATAAGACACATACGGAATCGGCCCTCCATGGAGGTTGTGACCTTACTATGTTATCTATCTAAAAACATGCTAGGCACACACGCATATACGCGAAGTATACGCGACGAATGGACGATTTAACTATTTGTGATACAGTACGTTAAACCGCGAAAGGATTGCGGTGGTAGACTGGGAAGTGTGGGGATTGCTGATACACCACGATACCGCACCAGTCGGAACGCAGCACGCCCGGCTCGATCGATGGCCCTAGTGACTAGCGCTAGCGAGGCTGTCTGACCAACGGTCCGGTCGTAAGATCGTCATTATTGCGTCTCCTGACGAGTTTGTCCTGCGATTGGTGCCTTGTGCAACATGCTGGAGTTGCAAGGCCATGCGTCTCGCATGCAGGCCGTTGTGGTTTTCGCATGATGTGAAAGCACCGTTCTGGTTTACCTGGGCGGTGGGATGCTACGCTTCCCAGGGCGCCTGGGATCGTGTCCCCAGATCGAGTTTATCCGCTGATTATCGAACCTTCGGGGCAGCTGCCCCCTGCCAACGGATACAATCTCAGCAGTTTCCCTGACAGGGCCTGGACGAGGCCTCGTTTGATCCGAGCAGGGAGCGGAATATTTTACTTGAAAAAAACCTTTGTGCCTGTGAAGAGGGCCGATACCCCCCAAACCGAGGAAGAAGACAGAAAAAAGTTTCCCCAGACCCATGCTCATACCCCACCAGTCCTTGCGACCTTTCTTTTTCTACGAGAGTTGGCCCCCCGGGTCGAGTTCGTGAATTCATCGCAGAGCGGCGAACTTGAGATGCACGTGTGGACTCAGTGCGCCGACAGCAGTGCACCGCACCGGTGCACCCTGGAGAATTGCTGACCTCGGTATTGCCCTCGATCGGCTTGAAACCAGATGCCCAATCGTTCACCATGCGCCATCCGATCGGCCCAGGATACCAGAGTTGCAAACATGCGACCCAGAAGCAGCAGTATTGCTATTTAATTTCATGGCCATGGTTTGCAAGGACAATGGCAACAACCCCGGCGGGGCGAACGTTATGCGTGTTGTTCTACCTGGACTAATTGCCAGTGCCCAGCTTTGGTGGCGTCGTAAATTCAAACTTGACAATTGCAAGTACACATGAATCCACGGAGCAACAGTATGTATACACAGGACATTCAATCACAGCCCACATGAAAGCGCTATCCGGGCCAATTTGATATAAAACCCAATTGTGGGTCTGCCCGCCAAATCGTACAAGCGCTTGCGGGATGGGCATTCTCCCGTGAGCCCCCACTCCAGCTTCGCAATAGCATTTCGGTCCTCGAGAGTGGAAAACCGAATACACCACGGCCCCGAAGACTGCCGACAGTTGCGCAACATACGCCTGACAAGCTGGCAAGAGACGGGGTGGCAATCGTGTGCACGCACGCCGACACCGCTGGCCATTCTTTAGCTATCAGCCGCGGGACTGGAAACCGGCGGTTGCAACGGCCGGTTTGATCGCATTCACACACGTACGGAATAGTGGTTTGCTGACTGCCGTACGCGACAAGCGTGTTTCACTAATTTGTAACCACCCGTCTTTTGACAGTTGAGGAGATCTGGAGAATGAGACAAACCAGTCATGCTGACACCACTGGAAGTGTTCTCATGATCTTCCCGCAAAAGCAACCTGGTCGGCTAGCGCTACAACAATCAACTACGGGTGCACCCTCTAGCCCCTCCTCATCAGCTAGCACTGACTAGAGTTCGCCGGAACGAGTGCGTCGAATGCCTACTTACCTATAGACCAACCGGTTCGTTGCTGCACTAAGCTGGTTTGTGCCTTCGGTCAAGGCGCGGCCTGCGGTCTCTTTCGAGGTAGCAATCGCCTGGTCTGAGGCCAGCGCGAAGACATTCTCTTTCTGGCCCTCTCTATCAATTGCGACTCTTGGACTAGCCAGCGACGTGCTAGCAACTCGGGCTTGTCGACATGAGGCTGTATAATGGCCAATGTTCACCAACCCTTGCAAAGCGTGAAATTCTGGTCTCAGCTGCTTTCGCTATCTACCATTACAGGATAAGCCCGGCGTATTGCGATCAGCCCACTCGAGGAGCAGGGCCTTGCGACCTTCACGGTCGCCTATTCGACGTGACAGGCTGATCTAGCCCGGAGTGTTCCGTAGCTTCGAGACTCCGACGCCTAAGTACTTGCTCTCTCGGCTAGACACCTGTGGGCAGCGTTTCAACAGATGCTTTCTCTTGGGCGATACTTCGCCGTGGCAGTACTGGTTTGGGGGATACTCTTGGTTTGGGGCGTTTTCATGGGCAGGCCATCGGAAAGCTGCCGCAAAAAGCTAGTATTGTAGTCGGAGAGTCATCCGACCCAGCTCTCGCGCTCGAAGCATATCCAGCGACAATAGTAATGCAGCAGTAGGGGAAGAGATGGCTCTGAAAGAAGTTGCAATATCGAGTGGGGAGACAAGTTGGAGACAATGCGCGTGCACAGGCGCTGCAGCTTTCCCCACGTAACGTAAATTCCATTTTGCACTTGCAGACGTGATCTGGTCGTCCATAGGCCAGACGACCGACCGACATGCTGCGTTATGCGCGAGACCGACTCGGACACGCTTAGCCGTTTGGCTGGTTTGGTGATGTAGTGTCCTGTTTTTAAGCAGTCTCTAGTCATGTTTTCTTTTGCCCTTCGAGGCGGTTTTTTGTCCACTCCCCTTCTTCTCCCACGGGCGAAAGTGTTTTTTTTTTTTTCCTTGCGAAATGCCTCAACCGATTCGTACATCGTATGCTATGTATTCGGCAAGCTAATATGCACACTAACTTGTAGGGTCCCAGGCCTGTCTCTTTTAACCCCAGGCTGCCTGCCCGTCGCCTTTCTTCCGTTTGCTGTCTTCTGTCCCCCTTCCCCTTCTTTTCTTTTCCTTCCCTTCCTTTTTCCTCTTTCCTTTTTTTGTTCTTTTCTTCTTCCCCTGCTTTCTTTTTTCGCCTCTCGGGGTTCCTTTTTCCATCCAGGTTTGTGGCATTTGCCCTGCTTGTAATTAGCTGCATGCTTGCAAAAATAACTGTTGTGAATATCGATGCTCAGACCAATGGCTTATGATTCTGGACTAAGGTCCGAGTCAAACTATTCTACGGGCTAGTTACCTGCAAACCTGGATTGTAGCCGGTCCTGCCTGCCTGTTTCCTTTGCACACTTAATTTAACTTAGCTTTGCTGCGGATAGTTGATTGACGCTGGCTATAGAGCCTGCCGGAATCTGGCCTGCTAAAATTGTCCCTTCCGCCCATGAAAGAGCGCTGGGTGCACAACCTGACAGCAACCTCATCTTTACGATAAAGGCCAGTGGAAAACAGGAACAGAGCATGGATACGTATTTATGCCCCGTCTGCCCCCCAACATCCACCTCGTTCTACTAATTTTTATATACTCTCGAGACCCACTTGCTGTGGCCATTATTATGTTATCACGTTCGTTTTGTTTTACTTGATCTTATTTTCGGCTGTTCGATTCCCGCTCATAGAGTATACAGTGGTGCCTTATCATTGGATTACGATTATCAGTAGCTTGACCAAGAAACTCAAGCCAGAGGCCGATATATACGCAACCGGAGCTAGGAAGTTAGGAATACCGACCATCAACCTCAAAAAGTTGGCCATTGGGGTACTGTCATTCGATTCTGTTTGCCTCCGACTACCCTGCAAGAAAGACAAGAGAAGGCCTCGTTTAATATACGACTCGGCTTCGCCCCCGTTCTGACCAGCCAACGCGTGCACGTTGCGCGGTTTCTAACACCTCTTCTCATTTATACGCTTCGTTTGATTTCATTTTACTTCTTCTTGGCCCCTAGCCGGCAACCTTGCTTTCAAGTGTTTTTCTGGATTGCAATGTGCACATAGTCTTCGATATCTGATACCCAACTTTGACAAGACCCCAGTCTGGATAGGCGAGGAGCTTGCCACATCAAAAAAGATAATTCCTTAATTCTTATTCACATCTGCTTCATGGCCAATTGCTAGCTACTCTTCTTTCATCCGGAAAGCATTTACTGTTAGTGTGAGTGTATGACCGGCTGCACCATTGCGGCGTTTATCCGAAGATTATCTCGAGAAACTCTGTTACCCTGGCCCCGTATTGCGATATTGCCTGTGGATCCCAATATTCGTTTGAACTTCGAATCTAATTATCAACCTCCAAAGATCGCTTTAAGCTCAAAGGATCGAAATACCTCCAAACTCACAGCTCGGACCCAGCACGAGAAAACCGATTGGATTATCGCTTCAAAGCTACAGGTGCCCAAGCTCAAAGGGTGTTCAGCTGCAGAGAGCTCCTGTCCTGCGAGCTTGCTAGACGTGCAGTGGTTTTTATTCCATATTATATTCGTCTCAAAATATATTCCCCTCTTGTGGAGATATAAATACACCAAGATATAATATCGCGGCACCCGCACCGCTCAGCAAGCACATATACACCAGCTTCAGCAAACTCGACCGCAAATACGAAGATCGATATTCACGCGCAACCTCTGTAAGCCATCATCGCCCTTGTTTATTTAAAGAGATAGGAAGGTATACGACCGATGCAGGGGGACGAATCTGGGCATTGAAGAGTTCAGATAGCTATAGGCCTGGAACGTGATATCGCACGTTGCAACCATTGGCGATAGATCTTCTATCCACACGCCTCTACATTGAAGCATTTGAAAGCTTGCCCCAGCCTATTGTGGACGACTCGCGCCTGCTATATCTTGACTGCCCGATCTTAGATCCACTACTTTCCCATCTTCTCATCATCTGCCCCCTCTTCTTCCCTATCTCTCTCTCTCGCACACGCATCCTCTTCTTCTCCCTCTCAAGACCCTTCGTGCCTCGCATTGTCCAATCCAAGTTTCTCTTTCTCGATCCGTCATAGCAACAATAATCGCCTCCGCCTGCAACTGACTTTTCAGTGTTTTCATCCAGACTAATTGGCCGTCGAGGAAGCTTGATTAGATCCCGCTCGTCGCTCGTGACAAGTGATTGGGACAACAAGTTCTTCGCATCGCGGTTTGAACCTGCGGCCAGCATTTGCAGGCCATCGGCATCAGCGACGCGACTGCCACCCATCCTCCAGCCGACTCACGCGACAGCGGAAGCAAAGCGACAAGAGGCCGAGCATTCTACGTATCCTCTCGAAGGGGATCGGGTTGGACGAGAGAACGACAAAGTTCCCGTGGGAAGACGCAATCCGAAGCAGGTTTCAGAGCGGGTAGTTGCCGTCCGGCTAGGAGATTGACGTTTCCTCAAGCAGCCTCGCCGGCTCCAATCATTATCTCGAACCAGTCGTCTTGTTGCAGGGGTGCAAAGCGGAGCTGCAATATCACACAATGGCGGAGGGAACGCTTTTGTGCCTTTTTATCGTGTTGTGGTGAGTGGACAAAAACCCCATGTCTTCTAGTTCTTCACGCTACCCCTGTTACTTCTGCGTCCTCCACGGTGCATCGAGGCCGATGTTGCTGCCTGGCCCTCCAAGCTCCAGATTTTGCCGATAGCCTTGCTTCTGGTGAGGCTCGCCGCGCCGGGAATTGTCACTTCTGCGCGGCATTCCTGGAGGTAGGACTCGAGATTGGGCTGGACGCGCAGATTCATACAAACCGCAGAATTTAGGCGGTTTGGAGCGCCCAGGCGAAAACCTTCCCTCTTCCCCCCAAAAATTTGGTTCGGCCAAGTCCTTTGGATCGTTCTCGTGCACTGGTGGTCTCTTGAAGCCCGCAAGTCTGATCGGTCCTGCTTTTCGCACTGTCTATTGTTTTAGATGGCCGTCGGCTCCCCTTTCTCCAATAGCAGTTGCAAGCCCTCGCTTCTGTGCATTCACTTCATCTCCGAGGCTGCAGTCGTCTCGGCTGCAAGCTGCTGTGCCTATTGACGGAAGTGCACTGCTCGCCACTTGCATGGACCAGATGCTGCTCTTCCTCTCCCTCTCGTTCGTTCGTTCGTTCGTTCTTTTCTTTTTTCTTTTCCCTCGGGACAAAGGGAGGGGAGGGGACGTAAATGCATATGTCTGCAGATACAATTGGCCTGTCATCGACTCGAAGCCAGAACATTCAGGGTTCCATTAAGGGGGGAACCGACCACCATTGCAGCTTCTCAAACTTGAGCGAATGCAGTCCTCATGCACTTCGTCTCGGACAAAGGTTGGCGTACGGGGGTGGTTGCGGCCCACTCAATCGATGACTTGTGGAAACCTCCACATCATCGCCGTCGGGCCTTCTCAGCTTGTCAAGATGCAGGCTGCGAAAGCTGACGCGATTAGCCTCTGGCCGCGAGATGGCGGAATCCCGGCAGTCCAAGTTGGTAGCCACTTTTGCGGTCCATTGTTCTCATGCAGTTATGCGATGCGAAATCTAAAATCTGGGAGATAGTGGAGGGCTTGGGGGGCAATTGGCTAATCTGAATCCGGCGTCGGCCGAATCTTGGTTGTCTGCAGGTTGTACCGATATGTCCGCCTCATCGTTAATTGCATCGCATCATGGACCTTTCGTCCGATTCCGATTCCCAAGAAGCCGACATACACGCCGGACGATGCCACCCTCGTCATTCCCACGATCGACGGCGAAGGCGAGGATTTCAAGGAAACACTCAAGCGCTGTTTGGAAACTGGATTGAAGGAAATTATCATCGTTACGATCAAGCGCCATCAACAACGGCTTGAGGATGTCGCTTCAAAGTTGGATCCAAATCGCATTCGCGTTTTCGCCATTCGCAAGGCGAATAAGCGCAAGCAAATGGTCAAGGCCATCCCAGAGGTCAAGACTCGGATTCTCATCTTTGCAGACGACGACGTTATGTGGCCAAAAACTTTCCTCCCCTGGATCCTGGCTCCGTTTGAGAATCCCAGAATTGGCGGCGTGGGCACAAGCCAACGCCTGAAGCGAGAGCCGAATCGCAATTTCTGGATGGTTCTTGGGGCTTTCTATCTCGAACGTCGCAACTTCGAGTTCTCGGCGACTACCCACATGGACGGCGGCGTGTCTTGTTTGAGTGGACGCACTGTCGCATACCGAACCAAAATTCTCCAGGACAAGGCTTTTATGGACGGCTTTACTAATGAACTTTGGCGCGGGAAATTTGCCTTAAATACGGATGACGATAACTTCCTCACCAGATGGATCGTCAGTCACGGCTGGGATTCCTATGAGCAGTGTCACGACGAGTGCGAGCTTCGAACAACCCTTTCCGACGATTCTAAGTTCCTCAAACAGTGTTTGCGCTGGGCGAGAAGCAACTGGCGCAGCAACTATACAAGCATGTTCAAAGAGAAGCATGTCTGGAGGTAGGAGATCTGGTTGCACCGAAACAAAAGTAAATTGTTGGCAAATTCTAACTTGGGTCTTTGAATACAGCCGTCAACATTGGTGCTCCTATGCATTGCATATGGCCACCTTCAGCCCTCCAGCGATCATTTCCGATTTTGGACTTCTCTACCTCTTGTATAAGGCTACCGCATTTGATGGGGACCTCCAACGGCACTGTATGATTTCTCAGGGCATATGGATGCTATGCACGAAAATCGTCAAGCTATTGCCCCACTTCTGGCGCTATCCAGGGGACCTTTATTACCTTCCGCATTCAATCATTTTCGGATACTTCCATGGTTTCATCAAGTACTACGCCCTTTTCACTCTTAATGAGGTAAGTTGGAACCTGACGCCGTTTTGACCAGCTGGGATAGTGTTAACGTCTATTTTGGGCATATAGACTGCGTGGGGAAGTCGTGAGGGTGTTGATGACTCCGAAGACAAGGAAGATGAACCTTTCGCGTATAACCGTTTCAACGACTTCGATGTTGAAAACGGCAACTTGCTGGACGAAAAGAGAACCCTTGTATCGCCATAGGAGGCTGTATGCCTGGGTGTTCTCTCGCTGATATTGATATGTTTTCTTTCCTTCCTCCGAGACGATTCCGCATCCGCCTCAGCCTAAGGCATTCTCGATGCCGTCCACGGATTTACGCACTGGCTCCCTTGAAAATATCGGGGCTGTGGCCACATATCTCTCTATACTCATACGCCTGACCCTCTTCATTTGGGCCAATCATTCCCGCACCGACGACCGTACATCTGCCTGGACCATTTCTATTCGTTTTTTTCTACCTTCAGTGCCCTCTTTCGCTCTGCTTTAATCATTGCCAAACCTGGTTTCGGTCCCTTGCGCAGAGTCTGTTGTTCCTGAAAGACAGCAACCTGGCCAAGATCCGAAATACTTTCTTAATATCTTTCCATCTTAACTTCTCTAAAAATGGGTTTGCTAATTTGTCCTTGCATTGTGGCATTATGGCTCTTTCACGGAAACTAAAAGCTGGCGTTTTAGCCTTCTCTTTGAGCTTTCTTTAGGGTGCTTGTTCCTTTTATTTTCTTGCATCTTCACCCCTATGTGGGAATCGGCGTTTTCTGGCTGTCAATTTCCAGGGCTACAATTCAGTCCACCATTACCGTACTCGCGGCTTTCGCTGCGAGAACATGGAGCTTGCGTGTCCCTCTATTTCTATCTGCCCTTCGGGCGAAAGGTGTTCTGCGGCTTTCATAATTGATCCCATGTCGCCTCTCACTCTTGTTCTGACTTGCAATCGCGCTGTTTCCAGCTCAATGTCAGACAATCACGCACGCTATTTATACATGCTACATCTTGCTACTTCACTCTGCAAAAGACTCGAAAAAGACATCAATTGCAAGGGGATGCTGTTTGAGGCCCCGCTCGCTAGCGCTGTTGTTTTCTCAAAAGCACACACAACCTGTTTTATTATCCAAGGATCGAACGTTTGTCAAAAGAACGAAAAAATGTACAGTAGGGCAATGCGCACGGAAATCAAACCAGATAATTAGCAGCGGCGAACGAGGAGGCAGGGCCGGACGGCCGCATTGTATACCGGGCACGCCATGTCGGTGTCGTGGTGGTCGTGGTGTGCTTGCGGTCTGTGTTGCGAAGCGCCGGCCAAAGTCGAGTTTCGATTTAAATTTAGCGACAGGTATTTCGTAGGGCTGACCCAACGACCAGCCAGGATATCCAACCTCGCACACCCTCCGGCCCCAACCACGGTTTCCATTGGCCCGACCAGCTGCGACGCCGGCAGAGAACAAACCCGGCGAGAGGCTCGACTGACCGCAGATGATGGGGTTTGGGGTCGCATCCTGGCCTGCTCGCTTCACCTGGCGCCGGGTATGCAATGCACCTGCGGGTGCCTGCATCCAAAGAGATCCCGTTTGGAATCGCGTGCATGGCCCCTCCTGCCAACGTCTCCAGTCCGGGCATCCAAGCCAGACGCTCGAGATCCAGTCCCATTGGATGCGCAGGCCGGCTGCCGAACCTTTTTTTTTTTGGTATAAAATGCCTCTGCGGAATCACATGTCGGCCATGGGAGTGATGCGACTCTCTCTTCAGTCTATATCGTACTGTCCATTCAAGGGCTCTCTCTCTCAGACCGACTCGGTTCTCACACTGCATCCCTCAAGCGCCAGCGGGCTCTCGTCCTCCGGCGCAAACGCCGCTGGTATATCACATCTACGGCCGATAAAAGATGCCCCGGGTCCCCGCTCTGTGTTGCCGGGCTGGTACGTCGGCGTCGGCATCGGCTTTCTACTGCCCCGAGTTTAGCGACCCGCAACCCGCCCAGCGTTCCCGCAGCGCTGCGTCCCACAGCAATGCTTCGCATATATCTGCCTCGCCAGACCACAACTGGAGTATCGGCTCCCCCGCTCTGTCAATCACATCGGTAGACCCCGCATCCCCGAGCCTGAGGTTCAAAGATAGGCCCACAGAGTCGGACTGCCATATCGACGTCGATGGCAGCGAGTGGACTGCAGATGTTCGCCGGAAAGCTTCAAACTATCTCCAATATGTCGAATCTCTATCTCAGGCATACGAGAGCCAGTTGAAAGCCCTTTGCGCATTCTTCAAGGATTGCGATGCGGGACGGCTGGAGCATCGTACGTATACTGACGCTCACGCAGTCCAGATCATTGAAGTCAATCGGGATGGATCAAGGAATTTGATCGGTATCAACGAAATCGAAGCCCTAGTCGATTACTTTGGAGAACAAGAGTATGTTGACTCGCCAGCAAACCAAATTGTGTCCTCGCGAGTCTTTTTACTCGATAGGATAACGCCGGAGCTTATAGGTGTCTTTGGGGCAAAGCTGGGGGTGGAACCGCAGTTTTGGGATGCACATTTAACTCTTGCAGGGACAGAAAGCAACAGTCCCGGCCAGATACTGCGCTATGGAAATGAACAGGGCTCTAGAGTCTCGTTTTTGAATATTCCACTGCTGAGGAGGTGCTCTTCGTTGGAGGCTATCGACAAGGTAATGGAGAACGCAACAAACAAACCCGAGAGCTCCAGTCCCCCTTATGAAGGCTGTTCGATTCACTTGGACTCTAATTCCGATGGTCCCGAGGCAACATCTGGTAAGCTATAATTTAACCCCCCGAACGATTAGTCATGCCACAGGCATAGGTTGATATGATTATGATGCAATACAGTTTTAATCATGACTAACGATTCTGGCGGGCATCTTCGATATTGTTCCGGGTCACTTCGAGCATCGTTCGTGGATCATTTGATGGCCATGGCCCCCAGTGTGGCACCCCTTGAACTTGTTGGAGAGGAGCACAGCGACGTGCCTTTTGATACAACAATTCCTCTGATGATCGATCTGATAAAGGCAATCATCCACCAACTTGGTTCCACGCTGGACAGTATCCCAGATCACGCAAAGGCAGAAATGTCAACCTTCACAATCAATGTTTTCAAAGACGAGTCAGATCAAATGAGACAGTCGATACTGGAGGAGCAGGATATCATTTCGAGCCTCTCTAGGACTCTAAAGGTTTCTCTCGTGGCGTTTGACGAAGTCGCAACGGAATCGGAGGGCAATGCCCGTACTTCCAAAGTAGTTGGGACACTTGAACCGTTACTCCAGGATTTCGAAGGCCGAAGCGATCGGATGCAGCAATGGCTCAGAGATCTCGACAGCACCGTTCTCAACGATCAGAGGGAGAGGGCGGCGCGGTTGAGGAGACTGAAGACCACCCTGTCAGTATGCTCTCTATCTCTAGCTATGACAATAATTGTGGTCATCGTAACACAACTACAGGCCAATAGTACGCGTGGCGCGCCTACGGGAGGCGTATGAATGCTTAGTTGGACTTCCATGACGGCGGTTTCCCGTAGGTTTCGGGCATTGTATTGTATTTGTACGTCTTGATGAGTACTTTCATTATCGAAAAACATTATTCTTCGCAACTAGTTGCTGTTGCTGGTATATTTATATATTTACAGAAACATATTGGACCGCAAAAGTGACAGATGAGTTCAAAAGTCCACCATCGTGAGACAAATGCGTCCAATAGAGAAGGAAGCCAGTTTCCTGGGCATAGTAGGAGAGTGACCCGCTAACACAAGGGAGAAAACATGCAAATAAAACTCCGACATCCAGCCGTTGACACCAACAAATTTAGGGGATCGATTAAGGCGTAGTATTGATTCTATGTAACGTTAGTGCCAAAACGGACAGAAATTTCTACCTTGGGATATATCATGAACGCCGCCAAGCAATATAATTATGTGTGGGAGTCTGATGGGTCAGGCGGCTGCTACTGCTTCATGCCTGCTGAAGTGGCAAAGCTCATTCCCGGGCTATCGTTTATACCTTGGGTGTACTGGTCCCATTGAAACCAGTCAAAGTCCAAGGGACCTTGTCGGTGAGCCTGCTGCATTTGACTCTGAAAGTCAACTGGTTCAGCCATCAGTGCTTCGATATCAAAATCAAAACCTGCAGTTGCGCCTTCAAAAAGGCCAGCCATGCCCGAATCAAATGGCAACGCAGAAGACTCGGCTGTGGATGGGCCTATGACAGGGTTGGCGCTGACAGCAGCCCTATTGCCGTCGCCGGAGGATCCCGGACGGACTGGAGCTGGGCCGCCAACATTAGGCCAGCGAAGGAAATTGAAAGCATGCCCAAACATCGTTGGTACGTCGGATGTGGTTCGGCCAGCCACGGCCGGATTGCCAGTATCCTGAGATACCTTTGGCAAGGCATCTACATCTTCGGTCCCTCCTGTTTTTGAGCTTGGGTTCGGCCGCTTCCCGTCATCAGGTTTGTTAGCGTCGCCGGTAATCGCAGAGTGCTTTCGTTTGCGAGATTCGCTGTGTGATGGCTTTTCAAACTTTCTGAGAAGTACGGCAGCAATTTGCGTAAACGTCTCTGCGATTCGGAGGAGCTTAGATGCAGATTCGTTGGCGGCTTTCATCCTGTCAAGATAGGAAACGACATGCTGCATGAGAACGAAATCGTCTCGCGAAGACTTCTCTTCAGGATTTCTGATAACGTTGGAAAAGAGGACAAAGAATGGAGTAAAAGGAAAGTATTGGAAAAGCCAAAGAAGAACGCTGCCATCAGCATCTTGGTTATTGACTTCGAGTGTCTGCTTGATTAGTTGCACGCTAGTGCGAGCTGAGTCCAAACAGATAGCTTCGCTCAATTCCCCGCCACCTTTATTGACTCGGTGAATCATGATCATGCTGTTGTGAAAAGAGAATTTTATTTCGAGTTCAAGATACTGCTTTTGGAAAAGGCCTATGGATGGGATGAGCTGGAGGCCAGCTCCGTTCTGGGCCCACCAATTCCTAAGCTCGAGTTCCAGTTCTTTTGCAGCATGCTGTCTATCTTCGTCGCTAGCTCGGCAGGCAGAAGCCGAATATAAACGCATGTAAATCTGGCTTTGGATCTTTGCAAGCCAGACCCAGCCAGAGAAATGTTGGGTTAATAAGACGTTTCCAGTGACGTTATCGGGCAAATCGACATCGACGTCGAAGTCCGGCAGACAGGTGCTCCTTCCAAAAGTGAGCGACAGGGCCTTGTCCATGACATAGAGAGTCCAAAAAACGAGCTGTCGCTCAACTGACTCCTCCTCGGAAAAGTTCTGTGCTGGGTGCGATTGCCGATGGAGCCCGATTGCCTGCGCCAGACGGCACGCTTGCGACAGGAGCATCCAGCATAGACCAGGCTTTGAGATCTCTTGTGCCACGATGGCCAGAGTCAAAAGCGCTTGAACGTTGATGAGGTTCGGCGTCAGCAAGATGCTGACATCGTCGAATGCGGCCCAGCTGTTGTAGAAGTACTTTTCGACCAACGCTATCTGGATATCTTCCTTCTTATTTGTTCCCATGCCGTAAAGACTGAAGAGCAATACATTGTTGAAACAGACGAGCCAGCCTCTATCACTCATCGCAGATGGCTTTTCGTACATCCTGTTCACATTTTTCATGAAGCTGTCGTATCGAAACAAAGGGAAAAATTTGTTGATCCGTTCGAAGAAGTTGTCGATCAGCCTAATAGCTTCTTCCCTGCTCGGTGCGATGTAGTCTCGGCCTCCCATCTTCAGTTCCATGTATCCATCGTAAGGGAGAAGGCTTGCGATATTGCTGTCTAAACCCTTCAGTGTCCGCAAGGCACCGATCGCCTCGACAACACCAGCTGCGCTAGACGGGATGTTCCCATGCCCCGCTTGTGCTGCGGCGGCGGCGCTGAGGGTTGCTTCAGCTAGACTCTCCGCTTCGGACGATATTGACAAAATGGATGAAGCGCCGAGGTAGTGGACGTTTCCTTTAGGATCCTTGACCAGTGTTCTTGGTGGAGCGGAGCCTGTTGGGGAGCCCGACGGTCCAGGTTGGTGTGAGCCTCCGTGCCTGTTTGCTGTGGCTGGTGCAGGCGGTCCGTTTGAACTGAGGAACGAGGGCGGTATTCTGCTTGGGGTCGTTGCGCCTCCGCCGTCTCGGGATGGCGATGGCGACAAGAGCGAAGGGAATCCTGGAGGGGTAGGGTGCATAGTTGCCATAGGGCTGTGCAGCATTTGATTAGCGAACGGGGAGGACTGCTGGGTGGGAAGCTGTTGAGGTTGAGGCTGTTGTTGTTGCTGGTGATGTGCAGTCATATTGGAGAGCTCCAATGCTACCGCGATTCGCTGCATGGTGGACTCCAATCGATCTAACCGATCGTGTACCTCTTCGAAACGGTGAGCGCTAGATAATTGCAACAGTCAATATTATCAGATCCAGGATATAGGGATCTTCCTTCAGTATTGTCACATACATTCGGGTGGATTCGTTTTCTCGCTTTTGTCGTTCCGAATAAGTACAGGCCGCTTTCCAGGTCTTGCAATTTCGGCAGATGGGTTTCTCGCGGCCGCATCGAACCTAAGAACTCCGCGAACCGAATAAGTATCTCGACAGTACTCGTGGTGAAGCTAAAATGGTGGCGGTGGGTGTAGATGTGGCGTTTTCAAATTACCTTCTTCTCACGGCACAGATCGCAAGCGGGATTTCTAGCAGTAGCAGGCTGCTAAGGGTTGCAGGGTTAGCAAAAGATGAGTTACGGGATACTCATGCCGATTTCAGTGGTATTCAACATGTATATAAGATGCAGGAGGCCGAACTTACCCCTGATTGCTCACCGCCAGAGTCAGAACCGTCGTCTTTGTGGTCGTCCATCTTGGTCATGAGTGTANCGCTCTTGCAAGAGGATGTAGACTTGTCTGGCGGAACTGAGGGCTTTGCTGTCTGACGTCGATTGGGGCCAAGGCGGAGCCGTCGTGGCCAGGGAGGGGAAGAGGGTGGAATGTGGAAGATAGCAGCGTTGGTTGATTGACGACAGTCCTTGGCCGGTTGAATTGGGTTTGATCGAAATCCAGGGGTTGAAGGAACGGGCGTTGATGTTGCAACTGTTTTTCCTTTTGGACCTGCCCTGTTTGTTTGAATCGATGCTCAGCAAAGCCTAGCCTGCATAGGGCGGACTGGTTTGAAGCACAGGCGGAGGGATAGTTTTGGCGCCGACTGGTGTATGGTTGATTGATTGGTGACGCTTCTGTTGAGAGAAGCGTACGATGTCCACAGGGAGGACGGTGTTGAAGTGAAGATGTAACGGGGAGAAAGGAGTGACAGGAGGAAGGAGGAGGTAAACTTTGAGGATCTCGCTTCACCAATTCAGACAAGAAATTTTGTACTGGCTTGCGAGATGAAAGGAGAGCAAGAAGCCAAGAAGCAAGAAGGATGCAAGGAGAAGAGAAGGAGGCCGTAGAACAAAGAAGCGAGAGGAGTCGTTGGAGAAGAGGTGAGGGACGACGTCAGCGATCGTGGCAGAGCCCGCGATGGTTACTAATATCGCGCTGACGGCCGGGGACCACGGCCGCCGGCCACCGAGACATCACGTGAGGCCGCTTAGTCATTTAATCTGGCCGTCTAGACAATCTCCGAGCTCCGGGTCTAGAGCCGCAGGACTGTGCGTGCATCTAGTACTTGTATAGTATCTACCTAGGTACCTACTACCTTTGCATGTATATATGGTCGCGACAGCCTAAATTTAGCCAAGTCTACCTCGTCTCACCGCGTGTATCTTGTCCAAATGCTTACTCTTACATGTATACTGTGTTGAGTTAGCCATGGGTCCGTCTTGAGATCTCACGTCTCGAGCCAAAATCTTATACGATCTGACCATCAGGAGGGGGTGTGATCGATGGGCAATAATCATCATGCACATCTGCGCATTCGGGTAGTAATAAAGTGTTTAGAAAAGCAACTTTACAAGAAGTTTATAAAGCTTATAGAGTAGAATTATAGCGTGCTTCGTAATCACTGCAGGTTGCACCGGCGATCCGGTGGGCCCGAATTTGAACTCTAATATTCCGCGCCTCCTCTAATTAAAACGGCTGCGCTCGCGCGCCGCCACCAACGGGACGCGGGCGCCGGGCGAGAAGAAGAAGAAGAAGAAGAAGAAGAAGAAGAAGAAGAAGAAGAAGACGAAGACGACGCCGAAAGATTTATTCTGCTGCGACGAAGCCTCAAAGTCGAACGAACTGTGAGGGATTCAACTGCAGAACTAGTCCACATACAGATGTAGATACCGCGAATCCAGGGCAGCCGCGCACTCAAATATTCTCAGATAGCGTGAACGCAGGGGCAAGGCACCCAGTTTCGTGATACTTTCCAGCGCTCGCAGCTGTCACTCGACCGATGGAATGTGCGGCGGGACCTGGTGGGTTTCAGGCTCGGTTGGGAAAACTATCTGTTCTGGGGCTGACAATTGCACTTGACCCCGTCCTGCCCAGCGAATAGTAGCCAATCTTCAGTTCGTTCCCGGCTTTCGGCTCTCGTGGCTCTCTATTTTTGGGCAAGGAAGGGCGAGCGAGCCGAGCATGTAGGTACAAGACAGGGAGCACCGCAGCAGAGCACCCGAATCGGTCCATAGGGCCCTGCAGTCGTCGCCCGATGATATTGTCTTCCCTTTGATACCTCCGAAGCTCCCCAAGGCTGCTTGCGGTCAGGCGCCTGGGTCGTAGTCAAAGAGGCGAACAAACGATACGCGTATATATACGCTCGCCAGCTCCACTACTACTGTAACGTAAGACTTTCTTTCTTTTGGTTTCTTTTTCAGCAGAAGAAGAAAGTGGGAAAGCAATAGAGAAACGGAACTTGGGCGCGCATGTGCGGTGGAGTTTCATTTTGCGTGCAGCTTAGTGGCTTTGCTTTGCATGAACACTAAATAGTAGAAATCCGAACTTCCAAGTCGACTGTGACGACTCTTCATGTGTTCCTGCTCCTGCACATGCGCATGCAGGCAGTCAGACCCCTCTCCCCTTTCAATCTCAAAATTTAAAAGCTAAACTTATAATTAAGTATAGACTCTCTTTGTCTCCAGAGTCCGGTGGCTCCATCTCATTTTCCCCCTCCCGCTCTCTTTTGGGTTAATTTCACGCCGGAGTCTTTAAATTTTCGCATCTGCGTCCGGCGGAAGTTGGTGCGCAATTTTACTCTGTAGCTTATCTAGAGGGTCGTTCGCCAGTGCAGCCGTCCTGGAGTATAAGTTTTCGAAGTTCCCAGCCCGATCTTTCTCTCACGTCTTCGCCGATGCCAGTTGGTCGACCCGCCGACAGCCAGAAACCAGTAAAATAGTACAGGTCGGTCTTGGTACTGAAAGTTTAAGTACTCGAAGTACCGATACAACCTTGCGAGACCACGGCTTCCTCTGAGCCATTGGATCGCTGTTCCCCTCTTTAACACAGGGTCAAACCCAGAATCGTTTCGACCAGACCACAGTCTCGAAACGCTCCCTGTCCAGCCCTTCCCTGGACCAAGCTGAACGGCCTCTCAGCATCGATATCGTGCCAGCTCCGACATCAGGAAACGGAATTCAAAAGCGGGGGAAGTGAACGGCTACCTGTTTACGAGACGAACCGGGGACATTTCGCCTCATCCGTTGGTATGTTCGATAGAGACTCCTCAGTCGGCGTGTGAGACTCGGCTCCAGCTGGAGCTCGTGCTTGCCTCAGCCGCATGCGCATGTGTATTCGTTCGCCCACTGGGTCTGGTGCTCGAGTCCTTCCTGCTAACGAGAACCTCTTGTCTCCCCAGATACTACCGGCACCGCCTATAGAACCCGTTCCGATATACTGCCGACAGCTTTTGCTTCAATCCCAACGGATAGACCCGGTTGCCGGTCTCCTGTGCTGTGCGACTGACGTCGGCGCCAACGTGCACACACGACAACACATTTCAGCCTTGCCGCGTCGGTGTCAATACAACTGACGGCCGTCGAATCGATATCTCGGTCCGTGGACAGCCTGGGCATCGCCGTTGCCCGTTGATACAACCCCATTCATACCATGTCGCTCTTCTTGCCCAAGTCGCAGATGCCCAAGTCAGCTGCCTTCGCCCTCACAGAGACCGTTCCGGAGCCCTCGAGCCCTGACGGTCATCAAGTCCTCAAGAAAAAGCGCACCTTCTTTCGCCACGGTAAAACCAGCTCTTCAGCTTCCCTCACTCAGATCATGGTTCCCCGGGACGTCCCCTTATCTCCCACCAGCCCACATTCGGCCCGAGAGGTACATGAAGATTCTCCCCTGGCTTCTCCGCGGCGGAGTTCCTCTAGCGCACGCAAGCTCCAAAAGCGGCCGCCGTCGACCTCGGGCTCTTCATCTCGCGCCTCTCCAGTTAGCTCACCGGTGTCTTCTCCCAATTATGTACTCGAAAAGCCTCCCCGGATACCCACTAAAGACTATGCACCTAGTCATCAAAACCTGTACATTCTCGACGACGGCCAGGATGATGAGATGTATACGCTTTTCGAAATGATTAGTGGCAACAGGCCGATGATCATCAAGGACCCGGCCGCGAACCCCGAATTGTCACCCGACACCAAGCAACGTAAATCTAAAGGGCCACACCAGAGCGCTCACTCTCGTAATACTTCATCCTCATCCGCCTACTCTGTCATGAGCAGCAGCACATATGAAACCGAGTTCTCGGATTTTCAGTTTGAATTCGGCCTCGACCATGACAGGGCCCGTGCTATCCGGTCTACAGCTGCCCCATGCAGCTCACAGGTGAAGCCGACCCTCAATATGGGTATCATCAACGAACATCCTTCCGTTGAGACGCATTATGAAGACTGCGTCGCCTCCATTGGTGACCTTACTACCGATGACGACTCCGATTATAGCTCTGATTATGGAGATGACTTTGATGATGTCGTCCTGGAAGAGGGCTTGGCTGTGCAGGTGTTTTTTACCAAAGTGTGCATGCCAACTATGATCACGCTCAGTTCGAAGATGAGATACGATGCCTAGCCCGTCCGCCACATGCGCAATTATCGGCCGCAACGCTGGTCTCATTGAGCTAGCCGGCCCTGCCAAGAGAACCTGATTGCCTAGGCCGGATCACAGATGCATCACTTGTATAAAACCACATCTGTGGGGTATGTGCGGGTATCGTGTTTTGGGGTTTGGGTGGAGTTCATGGTTGCTTTAGTTTCATTCTTATCTATTACTAAGCTTCATTTTATATAACCTTCTTCTATTCACACACTCTTTTACTTCCTCTACTTCTCTTCTCCACTATATCACCTCTGTTTTGATCATATATTTATCAGCTGCGTCCCTATTTTCGCGATTTTTGTATATTCGGGTATGGCGATTAGCCTTCTTTGTAATATAATACACTCGCATACATAAGCGACAACTTACTGGTGCTTTTTCACAATCGGTGTAATTCGACCCGTAATGCGGCAACGACCAAGACCACATGGTCACACGTGCGCGCGAGGGAACGGTTTGAGCACCCATCGACGCCTTGTACTTCCTGCTCGGCCTCATACCCTTAGTAACTAGCTTGTTAGCCTCACATCTGCGGGCTACAGCATATGCATAGATGGCTGAGTATTTGCATTTATGTATATGCCGCAGGTTAATTTGCATATGTGGCGCATTTGTCCATATATGTGAAGACACGATGCCGGCGGCCTCATTTGCCCAATGCTGAAAGGAATGAGGTATGTTTCCAAAAGGTGACATATTTGCGAGAGGAATTAGTACTGACATATATACACGGCCGTCAAGCTGTCTGTTGCACAGTCCAAATCCGGTCTCCCGGCTCGCCAAGCTGTGACGCCCTGAAGCTGACAGCTCCCTGAGTTTTTCATCAAAGTGATCGGTGCCGGTATATACGGGCCCTGCCACATTCAGTTAGCATCCAAAGCCAGGCTGGTCTATAGCCATATTTGTCAATGGAAGTAGGGCATTTGGAGGGCGCAAGTTCAACTCCGGTCCTGTAAGCTTGCACCTGTATACATGTAACTAATTAGCTAAATGTATCTCATTGCAGTAGATGTTTAGATGCATACCACATGGGCTTAGGTCTGTTATGAGATCAATGCGGCGTACATATATGATGTCTCGAGTATACACATGCGCGCCTATGCGGTGAGGTGTTGACGCAAGTTGGCCATGTTGTTGTATTGTGCCGGCTATAGATACTCGAGCGAGGGATCCGTGAGAGAAGCTAACGGCGTGGCTCAGCAGTTTGGAACATGGTGCAGTCCAAGCTGGACTGTATTGGATAATACTAGTATTGGGACGTAGTACTATTCTGTGAATCGATATCAGCTCAGTCGACATTGCATATATTTCCCCATTTCCAATCGTAATCTCGACGCAGCGGGGTCGGATCCGAAGTGATAAATACTGCACTCTGTAAAGCTCTGTAAGTTTAGTTGTGGGCAACAAATACTATTAATAATCCACATTAGTGCGCGCATCGCAGCCCGATCAATGGTGCGTGGGGGATCGCCCTCAGGAATATAATCTCCGTTTATCGATATATTACAGCGGGTATAGGCTAGTACCGTGATTTCCCTAAACTGGCCACGTCTCTTGAGACCAAGCTATCGGATCTGGCGGCATGTAAGCGCATAGTTGTGTAAGAGAGACGGTATTTGATTTCAAAATATTTATTGCATCGGTTGGAGAGCTCAGGTTACCGAGAGCTCAGGCCCCGACTCCGGGCAGTTGGCGTATAGCGACCGGTATGCGTAGGGTTCCACAAGGTTATAAGTTCCCACTCCGGTGAGAGGGTGCTGAATTCGTGGGTTTTAAATTATCAGGAATGCACCGCGCCATCCCACACCATAGTTATATAGGGTATATATATACCCGGGCGTATGCCTAGATACATATAT
>KI966454.1:6019-50816 GCA_000525045.1 Drechslerella stenobrocha 248 | reverse complement strand
CCTCACACTCACTCTACGGTGATCATCCCGGCTGTTTCTACCTCTACGGCTATCGTTGCACCTCTCTCTACTTCTTCAGTGATCGTTGAGCCTCACACTCACTCTACGGTGATCATCCCGGCTGTTTCTTCTACAGTGATTGTTGCGCCTCTCTCTACTTCTTCAGTGATCGTTGAGCCTCACACTCACTCTACGGTGATCATCCCGGCTGTTTCTTCTACAGTGATTGTTGCGCCTCTCTCTACTTCTACAGTGGTTGTTGAGCCCCATACTGACTCTACGGTGATCATCCCGGCTATTTCTTCTACGGTGGTTATCCCAGCTATTTCTTCTACGGAGATTGTTGTACCTCTCTCTACTTCTACGGTGATCGTTGAGCCTCACACTCACTCTACGGTGATCATCCCGGCTGTTTCTTCTACAGTGATTGTTGCGCCTCTCTCTACTTCTACAGTGGTTGTTGAGCCCCATACTGACTCTACGGTGATCATCCCGGCTATTTCTTCTACGGTGGTTATCCCAGCTATTTCTTCTACGGAGATTGTTGTACCTCTCTCTACTTCTACGGTGATCGTTGAGCCTCACACTCACTCTACGGTGATCATCCCGGCTGTTTCTTCTACAGTGATTGTTGCGCCTCTCTCTACTTCTACAGTGGTTGTTGAGCCCCATACTGACTCTACGGTGATCATCCCGGCTATTTCTTCTACGGTGGTTATCCCAGCTATTTCTTCTACGGAGATTGTTGTACCTCTCTCTACTTCTACGGTGATCGTTGAGCCTCACACTCACTCTACGGTGATCGTTGGGCCCCTCTCTACCTCTACGGTGATTGTGGCACCAAGTTCTACTTTTACCCGGTCTACAGTGGCCCCAAGCCCTACCTCGTCTCCACAAACCTGTTCCTATGGTCTAGTTTACCCGAACAGCCCTTCTTTCGAGTTCCCACATTTAATTATCCCGGTCGACTCATCGAAACCAAATACTGCTTACGGGCCGGCTTACGATAAAGGTCTAATCACCCCAACCATTGCCACTATCTTCGACTTTGACATACGCCGCCGATTTGCAGGCAAAAGATGCTCTCTCGTTTTCTTGTTCCCAGCAGAGCCTCCATTGGGCGCACGTCCTTACACATTCTTGGGCCCCGGAAATCTGAATTTCTGGAGAGAGGCAAAACCCGTCCACGGGGGCACCACTTGGAACAACCAACCTGGCAGTATTGTTGATTACGGGTC
Organism: Drechslerella stenobrocha 248; assembly: GCA_000525045.1. Taxonomy (NCBI): domain Eukaryota; kingdom Fungi; phylum Ascomycota; class Orbiliomycetes; order Orbiliales; family Orbiliaceae; genus Drechslerella; species Drechslerella stenobrocha. Next base: position 49,578 of record KI966454.1, on the reverse strand, counting down.
TATTAAGGTCGTTCCCGGAAATAGCTACACCATCACATCATTCGATTGCCCGGCTGGTCAGCAACTTGCATTTAAGATCAGCTCTACGGACACAAGACTCGACTACCTCCAAAATTACAACCGCGGCGCGTATGTTATCCATTATCCCCATTACTTTTTTAGCAACTGGTCATTGATTACTAACAATAACTGCATAGTCTCGGCCTCTTTATTACGGTTTGCTAGGACCGAAACTAAAAATACGTCCCCGATATCAGTCTCAAGCTGGGGAACGCAATGGACTTTCAACCTGTGGCCTGACATCCTAATATGAAATGCAGCAGGATTAGTAATTCAATAATACTTAATTACGGTGCGCTTTGTTACTCTTGCTTATTTAATTGTATCGTTCTTTACAAAGGGGACTGAAGCGAGCCTTATATTTCTTAAATTGCTCTCCAGGAGCCCTCGCCTAAGCAAAGAGAAAAGCCTAGTTATTCCCAGATTTGTATTCCTAGTATTGTTTTTTAGGTTGACAAATTGACAAATTAATTATTGAGTTACGGATATCACATTAATATTATCGGTAAAGACATTGATGTATGCAAGCAGTATGGTATGTTCTAGGTTTGTGCCTATACGGATGGATCAAGCACTGCTTTCGCTAAGCTCGACAATTAACTGATGTATTCGTGTTGCAGATGTTGTTATATTGCATACTAGGCAGCCAATGTGGCAAAAGTGTCGAAGTGCCAACAGCTACAAGACTACTAATACCTACCGAGCTAGTGAAGGAGTGGTACAAAACACCAGGACCTTACATTTCTCTGGCCCCCGTACGACTGGAGGAGAAGGTGCAAGGGACCATATTCACTGTACAGGACAGGTCCTATATATGTGATCGTCATCGTCTATTACTATATTGGGTTGTGTCATTTAACTTGTGTCGGGCAATTGCCAAGTCCCTGGGCCAAACCGCTATTCTATTGTCCATGATGCTATTTAAAAAGAAAAATAAGATATTGAATCGACTGTACTATAAAATTATAAATTGTTAGCTTTTAGAATGATGCGTATATAGCTGGGTTTGTGATTAAGGGGCGGTGAGAGGGTTAAAGGGCCCTTAGACTCCTAATCTAGACTTAGTAATTTGCACAGGTTTAGTATACTTCAACACACAAGTACTTGTATACCCATGTACCTAGGTAGGTACCTAGGTATGTACCGACTATATAAGCTTGCACATGGAGAACAGCAAATGAGTAGAGAGATTGACGATAGGATCGGTCTACCTGGGCCCCTTTCAACCTCGGGGGGCTAACTGCTGCGCCTTAATCAAATCGCATCGAATTTTGGGGGCTAGGTGGGATCTAGCTACTGTGGTATATCAATGACTCTACAACCAGTTGGAAGACAGGGTTGATCATTTGTATTTGGGAAGTTCGTGTTACAGGGACGGGCATGATTGACATCTGACATCGGGCCCAGAGTAGCCTGATTTGCGGCAACGGTTAGAACCGGTGCGCAGGAGTAACACTTAAGAGCTCACTCTTGAACTGTAAAGTACTATGAAATAAAACGGGGCGAGCGCACACATATAGGGGGGTTTGAATCCAGATGTATGAACTGAAGGGCGCGTGTCACGTCGCAAGGTTATCAATAGCAATGAATTGAGAGCCTAGAGCGGTTATGCGCGGGACGAGATGATTCCAGACTTTGTCCTATTCAACGATGAGAGCTAAAGAGAGCATTGTTGCTTCTGTTAGTAATTGGGAAGGCGTCAACGTCACGCGGGGAATACAAAACCTGTTTATTAAAGAGTGTGCCCGGTGAAATCAGGCGTATATCGATGAAGAGCAATAACGCGATCGATTTCACAATGGACTGGAGTTGTATAGGGGGGTGTATCGCTTAGAGGTAGATTTTTCAATCTATTGGCTAAACTACTCCTTCCAGATGAGTGATCGCTTAGTCGGTTCATTGGACCGGGCTAAAGCTCGACTTCCTTTCCTGGCAAGCTTCGTGGGTTGGCATAGTGGGAGTGGTTGTTCATGGGCGTGCAACAGAAAGGCACTAGCGATTGATGACGCGAACAAGCTTTAGATGGCGCGAGAACGCGCATCGGGTTTGTTGCTTGACATATATTGCGGAGGTCGGAGGGCTGGTAGGTTTTAGTGGTGGGGCTGATATCGGTTCAGGGTATAGCCTTGTGGGATTTTAAGGTGCTCAAAAGTGGTAGCCGTAAACAGCAGCTATGAGACCTAGAAATTCGGGAGGCAATTAAAGGGTAGATGCTTGTACAATGGGGAATAAAGACATGTGCTCGTACGCTGGGCCCATATGTGGAGCCATTGAGGCCGGCTGCAAGGTCCCGTAGGCGTCTCGATATCTTTGCCGCAGGCTTAAGCGAGAGGATGGTTACATGCCGTGCCGCCGTGTAGGGGCTGATTCGAGGCCGGGACATGCATGCCCATCTACAACTACATGGATACCCAGTTCTCATACTTGGGGACGCAGTCCTCTACAGAGATATCTGCCTTGAATGTTCGCTAAATGTTATGTGGCTATCGTGTTGATTGGTCGGCATGTCATCATCGACCAGTGCAGGTATCAGAGGTTGACCTTAGATTTGGGTCGCCCAGGCGTAAGTCTTCATGGGTAGTTGTGCAATGCCGAGAGAATTGCACCTGTAGAAAGAAGAATGTGAGTACCAGCAGGACGGCCCATAGGCAGTCGGCATATTGCTCGTCTGCGAGCAGCGCGCAATGCGACCTACGGGAGATAGCCAGCAATATAGTTGCCTACTACGGCGGGGCGAGAGGATACCTAAGGATTGGGGTACAGGAAGATCGAATATGGATCTGGTTAGCTAGGCTTGCAGAGCATTGATCGATTAGGATTCAGTAGGTTGGGCGTGAGGATGGAGTGCTCCCTCCATGTGCGTGCTTTTGGGATCAGCTTCCTGTTAAGGCCGAAATGTCGCCCGAAGGGCTATCTGGCGTGCGGGACAGCGGGACTTGGAAATTGGAAGACTTGATATAGTTGACGTTTGTCGATTGATCTCGGCCTTCTATATAAAGGAGCCATGGGAGCCTTTGTGAGATGAGAAGGAGAAAAAAGAACCAGCCCGCATCCAGTACAGACACTTCGGCGATATACTCAGCTGCACTATATATCATTGACAAGATCAAAATCTTATATTACCATCGGAATGCATTTCACAACTACAGTTCTGGCGGCTCTTGCTGCAGTTTCCGGCTTCGTTTCTGCTGCACCAGCTGAAGTGTCCGATGCTCCCGTTGCAGCTGGCCCGCCCTCAGGTGAACCGGCTCCAGTTTGGCAAGACTTCCCTCCATCGACGGACAGGAAGTTTGCTCTTGAGATTGTTGGATCTCGATGGAATGGGCAATATGTGTCGTTCAACGTACGACGGTCCCCCGGAGACAACCGTGACCAATTGTAAGTAGGACGATGTTGGATATTTGTTCTGGGGACGGGTTGCTGATGGTGAGATGTTTGTGAAGGGCTACCCCAGGGAGGTCCAAGACGCCCTTCTCGATCAACGGAGGGTACCTCGCATCTGAGAGTGAGGTGCGCGATGGCCGCACGGAGTGGCTCTCGCTTGGTCCAGCCTATGCGAACATTCAATCCACCTGGGTTAGCCAGGTCTCGGCCACGCGCGGGTTCTACTGGCAGGGTGACCGTTTGACCCTGAGCAACCAGGGCAAGTGGCTGGTCTGCCCATACACGGTCTCCGGCCGCATTGTGTACGGTGTCGGATGGACCTGGTGGTCAAACCAGTGGGGATGGAACGGTTGCGAGAAGGTTGAGCTCAAGAAGAGCTCGATCCGCGGATAGAGTAACGAGTTGCAAGTTGGACGGGGGGATGTGTAAATATATGTCTATAGCAACCAAGTGTATGTATATCGAAAGGGGAGTGAAAGCAAGCATGTAGGCAGAATGGAAGAAAAGAATGGAAGGAAGCAAGAATGGAACCGAGAAAAGCTTGTACGCCTTGGCGGCCCTGTCCCAGTAGTCGTGAACACGAGACGCGCCCGATGATGGTTGTTGTCGGGTGTCCGTCCGGGTGGTCTTGGGATCTACATACGTGTCTGCAGCTAGTGGCAGCTAGTGGGCAGCTAATAACCAGCTAGTAGCCAGCTAGTAGCCAACTAGTCGCCAATACGTGCTGGCTTTTGCGAGGGCCGCGTTGGTATCCTCAGCGTCGGACAAGGCCAGTTGCTGCTACTACCGCTACTATTACCGCTACCATTTGCTGTGAACGCCTCCTCCAGCTCTCGTCCTCAACCACGACTTCAACCTCAGCTTCAACCCCGAGGCCATTCCGCCCCTCCGCCCCTCAGTCCTCCGGCATTCTCGTCTCCTGCTCGTCCCCGGACCGGTTCCCAGAACCAACAGCTGCCCTCTGCCAATCCAGCCAAGAAAGAGCAAAGCCGGCTCCCAAGGAACCCGAAAAGGCTTACGCACCCAGCCCAGACATCCCGACGGGAAGGACATCGCATCCGCATCCAGTTATCTGGCTGGGCCAAGGTAAACCGCCCAAGACGATTACGTACCGCCGTGCCTCAGCCGATTCGACTCAACGGCCGCTGTTCTGGCACCCAGCACGGCCTGCCAGCTGCTCGAGCGGAGAGAAGAACGGACGACTCTGATAAAGGGCAAAAAAAAGGGGGGCAAACGTCGTGCCGGACTTGCTACTTTCGTCCGCGGCCAGACTTATCCGGAAGGAAACACCATTCGCCCAATTCATCCGTCCAGATTCAACCTCATCTTACTCCCAAATCCAGCCTGATCGCACGCCGTAAACACTGTCCGCCGCCCACGGTCCACGGTCCACGGTCCACCGCCCACCGCCCACAGCAGTCCGCAGGCCCCTCCGGTCTCCTCCTCCTCGAGGGATATCTCCCTCCCTCCGTCTCCTTCTTTCTCTCTCCTCCCGCCGCCCTCCCAGTCGCGTCGCCGTCTCCGTCGGGCCAAGTCGCAGAAGCAAAACAAAGTTCCTCTCTCGCCTCCTCCTCCCGGTCGTACATGTACACGACAGTCGCCTGTTTGTCCAGCCTTTCCCTTTCCTTTCCCATTTCGATTTCGCCTGCCCGCCGAGCTCCTTAGCTGTCCCTCTGGCCGATCTCGTCAGCCGCTTTTGCTCGCCGGTTCTTCATCGAGCACTGCACCCCGGTCGTTTTCCAAGCAAAAGCTGCCTACAAATATACCCATCTTAAAGGCTTGTTTCCGGTCAAGCTTTTCCCCGTTTGTCTATCCTCGACGCAATCGCCATCAACATCCTTTCCCCCGTCTCTCCTGCAATAGCGCCATCGCAGGCCTGCTCCCGCTCCATCGGCGATATCGACCAGTTCGCCGGCGCCGTCTCCCGTCGACAAAACAACCAAAGCCTCCCGGTCCAATCCCATTCGGCCCCTCCGCTCAAGTGCACCTGGCCAGTGGCGTTGGCCAACGCGCGAGTCCCCCTCGCGGGATCGTTGCCAGAACAGCCTTGGAACTCTCTCTCCGCTATCTCTCCTGGCTCTCTCCCGAGGGTAGCCAGAAACCCACAATGTCAACGGACGGCGGCGGGAGATTGACCTCCTTGATTTCTCGAATACGAAGCTCCGCCCCTCGTTTGACGCAGGCTACCTCCACACAACCAGCTAACCCCGCTGCCTCCCCGCTGTCACATCTAAAGCCATCACGCCGCGCTATCACCGACTTTTACATCAAACTCGATTACCCCCACCGAAGATACAAGCCTGGCGAACAAGTAACGGGCTCGATAGTCCTCAGCACTTCCCGTGCAACCCGCATCACACACCTCACCCTAACTCTTACCGGCGCCGTTGTCGTATACCCTCACGACAGAAGAGGGAACCGATGGGGCGAAGACGTCGTAAAGGATATCAATCACCGCGATACCAAGGCCATCAGAGGATGTCGGAGTCGAGGAACTATCATCGAAGGCAGGCATAACGGTCGGGGCGTTATTCTTTTCGAAGAAGAGCAGGTTATCGTTGGTGAGGGGCGTCTTGGTGCCGGCGGGCTAGAAGTTGGCTTTGTCCTCGAGTTCCCCAATAAAGGTGGCATCAACAGTTTAGATGTATGTTCTCCCCGAGGGCGCAAGGGAGTGAATCGCGTCTGCAATGACTAACACATATCGGCGTCTAGTTTGAGAGGGGGGCGATAACATATCTGTTGACGGCCACCCTTACCCGACCGACCGCAATCCACGCCGTAACCACCTGCACAGCGGAAGTCACCTTCTCAGAAAATATCGATGTCGCCTTGTTTAGCTCGCCAAAACCGCTTACAATCTCGATAGAACCGCACCGGCCTCTCCGTCGGCTGAAATCCTCTGCTTCGTCGAACGACTCCACAACTTATATCCAGACGTTACACCACCCTCCTAGCCTGTCGCCACCACTTCCACCATCGGTGCCAAAAGCGACTTCCAATCACACACCCTCTTTACCTCCTTCTCCAACCGTTCCCATACAACCTCACCCAATGGCTACCATCGAGCTACTCAGACCCGCCTGTTTACCTGGCGAATCGATTCCTATCAAAATTACCGTTTCTCATACCAAACCTCTGAAATCCATGTCCGGGGTTATCACTACTCTATCCCGCCAATGTCACCTCGACACTCTACCGCCCGCTGACAATGTGCTTACCGCCTCATCTCTCTCTTTCTCGAAATCTTCGGTCTCTACATTCCGGAAAGACCTTGATCAATCTTTGGCAGCTCTTATCGTCGACCCACGAAGCCTCACAACTATCGTCAAAACGAGTGTGCGGGTACCTAGCGACGCGTTCCCTAGTATTTCGAAAGTACCACAGGGTTTACTTGAATTTACTTATTTCGTTGAGGTCGTGGTAGACCTTGGCGGGAAACTGGCTAGCCGCAATGGAATGAGCGACGTCATCATGGACAGCAATACCAACGAGGATCTAAAGCGTGTGCACACCGAAGGTATCATGGAGACGGATCGCATCAGGCGAGAGAAAGGGGTTATAAGCTGTACGTTTCCGATTATTGTCGGAACTTTGGACAGCGGGAAGCGCAGGAAACGGAAAGAAGATGGGCCCCGAGAAGGGGCCGCCACGCCATCATCGGCCCCATCCCACGCATCGACTCTGGAATCCCAAGGGGGAGACCCCCGGGTAGATAGGGAGGCGGAACGAGACAATACAGTTGCTCAAGTCATGAACTTCCTCGGGGGCGCACCGGACTACTCGAACGGGAGCGCCAGATCCTCACCCGCAACCGCAAGCATTACACCTCCTCCAGCCCACAGCGCTCCGATGATGCCTCCCTCACTTCCCACAGCGCACGACGAAAAGGCCCAAGTCATGATGGCAGAGGAACAACTTCTCCCGTCTGTCCCACCTATTCCTGGACCGAGTATGGAGCCCTCTGCCCCTCTGTTGCCTCCGTTTGACGGAGAGGATCTATATTTCGTGCGGGAACATCCCGCCCACGGGGCCGCCGCCCCGGCCTACGAACATCCGAGCAGCTCGGCCGAGCCTTCGAACTCCCACCCACACGATGACAAGGGAGAACTTGAAAGGCAGATCTTACAATCTCAAGCCAGCGCCCCACCACTTCTAGCTGGTAGCAGTACCGCTGAACCATCAGCACCTGATATCGCCGGCGAAGATGATCATCGGCTCCAAGATTTACCCCGCTATATGCGATGATCCCAAAAAATAATTCACCCTATAACATAAATTTGTTTACGCAAGCATCCTTGTTATAGCAGCAGCCCTAATAGCGGCACCCTAAGCATTATCATACTGTCCTTTCTAGGACCCTCTAATCCCGTTTCCAAAAGCACAGCGAACTGATTTATGAGATCAAAAACAAGGATCCCTGGGTTTCCAGTCACGTGATAACGCCTTTACGTCTTGGCGTCTTGGGCGATAACCTTGCGGTTGTATTTGAATTTTTACTATTTGCTCAGCGTGTGGCGTAACGAGTCATTTTTCCCATGGTCTTTTTAATTACTGCTCCACCGTTCTAGCACAGAAGGAACGTTGTGGAGGGGCGACGAGATTATTTTTACAGTAACAAACTTTTGATTGTAATATATATACCCAGACGCTTCTGGTTGAGTTCTTATTCAAGGCTGAACGGGGCCTACGATGTTCTGAACGAGTACATATACTAAATTTCCAGGGATGTCAAATCGTATAATGGCGTTACACAGGATAGCATTATTGACTGGCCTCAGTAGGAAATATTTGGGTTGTAGTCGTACTTGAAGCCTATGCCCTTGTAGACCAAGTTTCCCCGTTTCAGTTAGCTGGTTGTACAAATATGGATCTTATCAAAAAGTCATTCAACGTCATCAAGTTCTTCTGGAATCCCCAAGCTGCTTTTGAAAGCCATAATATCATAAGATAACATTCCCGCTCTCTTCATATAGTCCTCAATAGCATAAATATTATCTGCAAGGCGCTCTGGTCTGTCAGCCTATTCCAGTAGTCGAGAGCCAGCGCCTAGGAGGTTCGAAAAAGAGGGGAGGGTGTGCTCACCGGTGTGTGCATTTGCTGCCATCTTCATCAAGGGCAACAATTCTGCCATGGAGTCGATGCGGGCGGTATCATTGTCCGAATACGCCGCAAACTCCTTCTCGAGTTCGGCCTTCTCGGACATATAACGATGGATTTCATCCATTATCGCCGTATAATTTGACTGCTCGGATCCAGCCGGCGTCAATTAACTTGGCACTGTGTGGGGCTTGACAGTCGACTTGGTGATTGGAACTTATACCTCCTCACCTCCATCTCCCTTCTGGCCTCTTTCCCGTTCAATTTCTTCTTTTAGCTCCTGGGACTTCCTTCCAAGAGCGTTTGCTTCCTTTTCCAAGCATTTTAGTTCTGTCTCTTTCTTCCTCTTCTCGTCCCCCTTGAAACACCAGTACCAGTTTCCACTCCCTATCTTCTCGACCCTGATCTTACCCTCATCGGTGAGTGCCGTAAGATAATCTTTGACTTGCATGCTTGGAATGCCAGCAGCCGTGGGGAGGAGCCTTTCGAGGTCCTTAATGGAATGAGCCGTTATAGGTTGATGGTTGACGAAGAAGGACTCAACGGCAACGAGTTTTGCAGCGGACGGATTAAACTTAGGCTGTAGTAAAGTGTGGAACGTGAAGCTCGTTAGTACGAGGTCATGCTGTTATCGAAACCGCCCCAATTGGTATATCTGAGACTCCAGAGTATAGTACGAGGCGGTAGCTATAGCCTACCATTGGAACCTTGTTGAGATAGCAAGGTAACTTGCGAGCCTGTGGAGATAAGAGGATTACTATAACACAATGTTTGGTGTCAGGATGGTGGATGCTGCAGTGAAGGAACCAGCAGGGTACGGTAGATGGAAAGATGGAGGCCTTGGGAAGTGTCTGTTATCTGTGGAGGAGGAACTAGCCGCGTGCCTACAACACACACTGAATATCAAATTGCAACACAGGGCGCCACCGATATGGCCGGCTACATACAGGCAAAAGCACCTAATTTATAGTATTAGCAGGGATATGGGTCTCTATGTATGCTATATAGCCTTGTATCACACCCAAATCGGAATTCCGAGCGTGTTTAGCCGTCGATATCGCGACAATTATAGCATTGTGCACAAGTCGTTGCAGTACCCTGCAGTTGAGACTCCACTTACGAAGTCCGGACTCGTGGATACGTCGTACGCGGATACCCAGTTATAGGACTGGTAAGATAGCGTAGGCCTCAAATTCGAAGTGACTACTAACATTCTATTCTACGCGGTTTGTTTTTAATTCTCGAAATCCTCTCTCCGAATGCCGTTCTGATCGCACATTCCCCTGAATATACCACCACTTTCCCACAGCCTTAAAGGTGTATCCCCTTCCATAATCTGGCCCTTGTCAAGCACGATGACTCGATCATATTTCACAACAGTTCGGAGTCTATGTGCAATGCAAAGCACTGTGCTAGTGCCGAATCCCTCAGACATAGTCTTTTGAATCTTTCTGTCCATTTCCTCGTCGACGCTGCTAGTTGCCTCATCGCAGATGATAATCCGGCTGCTGCGAACAAGCGCACGCGCTAACGCCATGAGTTGGCGTTGACCAACAGAGAAGTTGAGTCCCTCCTCGATCACGGGTGAATCAAGCGTAATTTTATCCTTGCTTTGCTCTTCCTGGCTTTCGTAGGGCGAAGAACTAGGGTCACTTTCTCCGGCAGCAGTGATCCGATCCGAGTATAAAGATTTTGTGGATGTATCTGTTTGGTTTTCCGATGTAACCAAATGGCTTCGCCTCAATGCATCCCATAGTTTTAAATCTGCATGTTCCCCAAAGGGATCCAAGTTGCTTCGGACGGTCCCGCGAAAGAGTGTTGGGTCTTGTGGTATTATGCTGAGTCGACTTCGGAGGTCTTGCAAGCCGATTTTGCTAATATCAACCCCATCTATCGTGATCTTACCCTCGCTCAATTCCGTTAGCCGGAATAGGACATTCATGATACTCGATTTGCCTGCCCCAGTTCTTCCTACTATTCCAACCTTTTCGCCACCTTCAATATGCAGGCTCAGGCCCTGCAACACAAGTGGCAGACCGTCCCTGTACCTCATTTTCACCGACTCAAAGATTGTCTCGCCCTTTTCAGGCCACTCCGGTGGAGGTATTATGGAAGTGTGTAGAGGGGCTTCCTGCGGTAATCCCTTTCCGTAAAAGTAGATCCGTTCCGTAGAGTTCATGGCGTTTTCGACCTCTGCTAACTGTCGGACCATAAACTGAATTATCCCAACAACTTGCAATATATAGCTGAGCACGACACCGGCGGTTGATGGATCAACATCGAATCTCGAGGTCACAACGAGGATGGCGGTAGTAAGAACCATGCCGAGAGATACGAGGTCTAGTCGTATGCTTAGCCATCGCTGGTTTGCAAAGGTGATGAAGTATGCGGAGTTCATTTGATCAATGGCCGCGTTGAGAACAGACTTGAAGTGCGATTGGAGCCCGTAGGCACGTATAGTGGCGGTACCACTGAGTGCTTCGCCAAATCTCGCAAAGACATGGGACCGAAGAACCGCCTCATAGCGTTTGACCTCACGTGCGGAAGCACGGTAGAAGCTAGCAGCCCAGAGGAATAACACGCTGAAAGGAACCAGAGCAACAGCAAACTACACTTATTTAGTATGGGGTATTGTTCGTTTGTAGAGGGAGGTATGCATAAACTCACCCAAGGGAAATAAATTATGGTCATGATAAACACGGATGTTATTATTGACAGGGTTAGAAGATACATTCGAATAGCGTCGGTAAGGTTATTGTCCATAATGTCAACGTCCTTGGAGAAACGATTGACTATCCGCCCAAGTGGCGTGGTGTCAAAAAAATATCTAGGTGCGAGCACATGTCAGCAACGGGGTTTTATAAAGGATCCATGTATGTATACATATATATTTCTCTCTTCAAATCATTGTACTTACATTGGCGCTCGAAGGACGCTTCTCATGGCCCCTTGCATCAACGATTTGCTCGCCTCGGTGCCCGCGATGGTAAGGGTGACACCGAAAAGAAATAAAAGTGCTGCCTGTGCAAAGCCGAGGCCAACATAACCAGCGATCTAGCGCGCGACGTAAATGACAGGCCAGTTCTAGGCGGGTTCTGCTGGGCAAATGAGCTTACATAGGTGGGGTTCGAAAGTCCGTATTTGCCGCTGGTCCACCACGACAGCCAGATCGTGCTCATGATATTCGTAGTTTGCGATGCAAACAAAAAGAGAATGATAACCGGTGCTACCAGCACGGATCCACTGGCCTTCATATAAGCATAATATATGGGCCAGCCAACACTCTTCGAAGCCCTTTCTTCGGTTTGCATAAGGCCAGATGCCTTGCCTTCGTGGCTTTTATCTTTCGGACTGTCTTCAAGATGTTCTTTCTGGTCATTCGAGTTTGCCTCTTCGTCGGAAGATTCCTCAGCGGCCGTCATCGAAAGCATTGTTTTGAAAGTATCGTTGTTCGCCATGAGTTCGTCAAACGTTCCAATCGCGTTGATTTCACCGTCAGCCATTACTACGATCCTATCGCATCGGCTCAAAATATGTAGCTGGTGTGTCGCAAGGACTCTGCACTTGCCCTTTAGCAGTCCGTTTATAGCCTCGTCAAACATATGACGACCGACGTGCGCATCCACCGCGCTTAAGGGGTCGTCGAGTAGGATGATACTTGGATTATGGTAAATCGCTCTTGCGATATTGAGTCGCTGCTTCTGGCCACCACTGACAGTGATACCTCGCTCTCCAATTTCTGTCATGTCCCCGCTGGGGAGCATCTCGATATCTGGCTTCAAAGCACACACTTGAATAACTTTCTCGTACCAGACGGGATCGAAAGAACGGCCAAAAACAATGTTATCTCGGACTGTTGCATTCTGTATCCATGCGGTTTGCGGGCAATATGACATGGTTCCTCCTTGTGTAATTATTCCACTGGTTTTACGCATATCGCCAGCGAGAGCCGCCAACAAGGATGACTTGCCTGAACCAACTGTACCAACGACGGCGAGAAGCTCGTGTCTCGAGATATTAAGGTTGATATGGTTTATAGAAAAAGGACGTGATTCATCCGCGTCTTGAGCGTTGGATCTGTTGTCTGCCTTCTGAGGCGGGCTTCGAGGTTTATCTCCTGTGCCGCCTTCTGGAACATTGTTCAGTGTCCTTTTTGGATTAGGAATTTTTCCATCATTGGATCCTCCGCTACTCTTGGAAGGTTCGGCCTGTTTCGGGGGGCCCGTCGTTTCCCATGTAAAAGATGCATCTTTCAAAACAAATGCGTCCTCCTGAGACGCGTTTATGTCACGTTGCTCTGATTCGTCGTCTTGGAGCAGGTACTCTTGAATTCTCTTGAGAGATAAGAATGCATCTATAGACTGAGCGATCACAACCGGTAGAAAGTTTAGCGGCAGGCGAAGGGAGTTGAAGAGCCCGATAGAGGCAAATATGGTGGCGGGGTTCAGGTCCTGATTCAATAACGAATACGTCACGAAAGCGAGAATGGACGCAAATATGGGGAGGGACTGGATAAAAGGTACATCGATCAGAAACCATACACGGGTTCGGAGGGTAGCTGCCACCTACCATAGTGACTGCATTGACCCCACTTCTAACTGCCAATAAAAATTGGATGGCTCTGATCTCCCGGTGCCGCAATGTCCCAAGCTCTTTTATGAAACTTTCTTCCCAAGCAAAGAATTTCACGAATCTAACCCCTTGCAGAATTTCCTGCATTAGACTGACGCGTTTATCGGTAATCTGGTTCATGAGCTTCCTTCTCTTTGCGAGAACTGTGATAACCCACACCAACAGCGGCGCCAGTAGGAATAATAAGCCAATTCCAGCAAGCGAAGAAACGCCGATATTAACAATTAGCAGGACGATGGTTATTACCACCTGGATGGGAGCTGTCCACATCATATGGCACCAAGAAGCGGCCTGGTCGATGCGGTGGGTATCGGTACTCATAAGATTGATAACCTTCCCATTTGGCCATCCAGGCACATCGTTAAATTGGGTACTTGGTCTTTTATCCCTGGCCTTTACTGGTTTTGGTGCCTTCGCCTCTGTAGTTGTGCCCTGAGTTTGATCGTCTTGCTGAACTGTGCCTGTTGCTCTAGCTCTTGATGAGATGACTGTGCTTTTCTCATATACCATGCTAATAAGCGCGGCTCTTGCCATTCCGCCTGTCAACATGCCCCTGTATAGGAATTGGCTGATACATATGCCAGCTATCCACTGCATCAAGACGAGCCCAATGGCTAGGCCGACACCATGCCCGACAGGCGCCGGGCGGCCGTAGTAGGCATTTTGTGTAAAGGTAAGGATGTAGCGGAGCATTTGTGGCGAAAATACGAGCAGGATGTCAGCGAGAAGGCGGCATAATCCGGCAGTCCAGAATGTGCGAAAAAAGGTATGGTTGAGCGCGCCGAGCAGAGGGTATTTGTCGTGCCGGGCCAGTCGTTTTTTGAATTGCTCGGTGATCCTGGCGACAGCTGGTTCCACACGTCGCTCGGGGGCCAGGAGAGGGATATCATTCAGCTCCAAGGGGCGGTTGTAACCAACCTGGGTACGAAGTCAGCAAGGTGAGCAGAGCTTGTGCAATGCAATAGCAGAATGCGAACCGTCATGAGATTATTGATCCAATAGAAGGTTAATTGTGATAGGATGCTCGAGGTTTTCTCCGTGCTAATCTGTCGGCGCTCAGGGACGGGAGGCGGAAATCTCGACTTGAAGGGATTCCGCCTGTACCAGGGCTTAGGTTTCCAAGCATCGCCTGGCGCGACATGGGCCTGTTCGTCGTCGAGCGGTTGCATGCTGCAGGTCGCGAGGAAGCCAGTTTTGTAAATCTCGTTGCTTTGCGTTGTTGTATCTTGCACGCCGCTTTGCAAATTTTGTGCTACGGGATTTAAACTGGTACAATAGTAGTACTAGTAGATCTGCTATAGTGATTCACAGGGTAGAACGTCAATACGTTCACGAGGTAAGAGAGAAATCCAATATGCGGAGTTCTATCGAGGCACGGCACCTTTTGTGGCAGCGGGGCCTGCTACACATTTATAAAATGACTTCGGCCTCCAAACGGTGACACCAACGAGCTCGCGAGGCGATGGCGTGCGCAATCCCGATGGCCGATTCTGACAACCCACTCGCTAATGCTGCCAGCGGCGCTATCTTGATACGAAGAACATACGAAGGGAGGACTGCCGACTTATCCGGAACCACAGCATTTGTCATGGACGGCGGCCTTTTGTTCGGGGCCGACCGCGGGAAGTACACGTTCCGATCTCTGTTCGGTACAAGCTTTGCCGCGCCGGGATGTCGACGGGTACTGAAGGTCCTTGTATGTTCTGCATGCACGCCTCGCGACTTCGCCCTCGGGACCCTTATGCATCGACCAACAGGTGCTGTCGAATGCGCTCGACTTGGTCTGCAGGGACTCCGATACTGGCCAGGTACATCAGAATGCCTCCTTTTTTTCCAAGTTCGTCAACAACTGTTTGCACCCATCCTTCCTCCGCATCTACAAACCCACTTTCTTCGGTGTACCCAAGGGGCAGCATCTCTTGCAACATCTCTGCACGTACCCTTTTTAGCCCGTCATTCGAAAGCATGTAGTCATGGTCCACGGCGTGAACTGCCCCGTCTCCATCCCCAAGAAAGGAAAGCAAAACGAGGGCGACAGCCAGTCCCGTTCTATCCTTTCCCTGGGTGCAATGAACCAAAGCAGGATAGTTGCTTTCATCCGACAGGATCTCAAATGTCTGCTTGATTTCGGGTCCCAGCCATCGCAAACATTCTGTTGCGATTCCTTTGAGCCCCATAGGGACGATAGCGTATGTCGAGAGGATGGTAACAGCAGCCACCCCCCAGCCGAGTAAATGACACACGAGCAACTGGATAAGGCGGTACCAAGAAAGCTTAGTCAACAATGCCTTCTTGATGTACTCGTCGTTTAGGTAAGGAATGGAATAGGTTGTGGCGCTTGAGATGACAGCTACGGGACGCCGCCCAGAAGGCGCGGTCAGTTGATGTTCGCGCTCATGCTTGGTCCGTAGGTCGAGAATCGATTGCAGGCGGGCTGACTTGGTGAGGACCTGCATATCGGTCGCAGTTGCGTAGTCTATAAAGAGCGGGTGTTACCACGACAGGTGATCGATAGCAGCAGTCGAATTGCAGGTACATACCTAGTCGGCCGGACCGGAACAATTGGCCCTCTTTCATGACGCTGTAGATGCCATATCTTTGAGCACACATACGTCGTGTAGTTGCGCCGCGCGCAATTGATGCAAAATGGCTTACTTTTTCCCAAAGTACTGATTGATTGATTGCCCCACGTCGCGGCAGTTGTGCACCGCTGTCAATGCAGACAGCGGCAAATGAGTCGGCGTTAGACGCCCTTGATATCGATTGTCCATAGCGCTTATGTCTGCCGTGTTTGGAAAGGTCTGGAGGGAGCACGGGAGTGCGAAGCCGGTAGCTGACAACAGAATTTACAAAGCCAGTCAACCCCTGGCTGGCTCTACAATGGTACTTATAATACTTGTGGTCTACTGGCGGCACGTTGTTGTTTCGACAAACCGGAGACGCGTCCAATGCCAGTCTGTACACACTTGATTTACTCTTTTCTTTTCTCATACTTGTCTGTCTTACATGCAGCTGCTAACGCTCACGGATAAGAGGAAGATATGCTCGAAATGGCGTTCTTTGCGGGCTTGAGTCCACCACGATCATTTTGCTTTACTCGGCTAAAACCGCACCTTCGGCATTCATATATTACTATAGTTACACGGGGAAGAGGGAGACGCGATCCCGCTCTAGAATTAGTCATTATTTTAATCCTTATTATATATTATAATCGTCTATGTTATTTAGTCATGCACTGCAGTGTGGGTCACGTGCCTCTCTGCCATGAAAATGCCTCGGTTACCCAAGGGACTTTCTTGCTCAGGACGCTTTTTACCTCTTATAACAGAATCAACAAAGCTGCCATGCATCCGAAGTTTAGAATGTTCCATATAGAAAAAGGCACACCGGTTGTCGACGCCGCGCCGGTAAGTGAACTATTTGGTCCAGAGGTTCCGCTTTCGTCGGCCGAAGGCAGTGTGGTTTCCGTGGTCGCACCCGGGGTCGTTTCAAGATCGGTATTAACTGAAGAGGCTTGAACAATTGTGCTAGTTAGCGTTTCAATAGCAAAACCGGAGCCTCGACGTGTTGTTACAGTATATGCTGTCGTCCGGGAGGATTGAGCGGGTCCTATCGAATCGGCAGGTGTTGTTCGGGTTGTCATAATGTTGCCTTGGTCGTCAGTTGTAATAACGTCCTGGGGTGTATTTATTGTGGCAACGGTGAAAGTCGATATGACGGTTTGATCACCCGAAGCGTCGGTTGTGGTTATCAAGATAGGAGAACTCGAGAGAATAGAAGATATGGATGGTTCTGGAGCAAGGCCCCCGCGTTGGTTCGCCGCCGAAGTAGTTTGCGAGGAGATCTCGGGCTGGTTCGCCACTGGGCTAAGCTGCGAGAAACCACCACTTTGGCTTGCGTCCGGAGTAGGCGGAGGGGCTCCAGATTGGCTTGTGTTTGGGGTAGGGCTGGCTTGCGGAGGGGCTCCGTCTCCGGTGGGCCCTATAGTATCAGCGGGAGATGGAGATTCTATTGGTAAGTTCGTGGCTGCTTGACTACTCCCTCCGGGACCGCCTGGGCCCGGCACACCGCTGGGTGATTGCCGTGTCGGACCCTGTGAGGGTGGAGCGTTAGGCGGCCCTCCTTCTGGAATCACAGGTAGCCTTGCTGTTGTCGTTATCGCTTCTCTTGGCGTGTCAGGAGCTGCCCTGGTGGTAGTTCCGCGTGTGGTTGTTTCCTCCGTTGTAGTTTTGGTGGTAGTTGTGCGCGTAGTTGTCCTCCACGTTGTAGTCCTGATGGTAGTTCTAGGCGTACTTGTCACCCTCACAGGGGTAGTTGTTGGGCGGGCTTGGGGTGGCGTCGTGGGTGTTTCAGGCTTGGTTGATTCGACTGCTTTCGGAGTTGTGTGAGGCCCGGCATCGATATCCGCTGTGACCTTTGCAAGGAAAACAGCAGTTTTGGTGCTGGCGATGCCTCCTCCAATGTCGTAGTTGCATTTCGCCTCGAAACCATCAAGCAGAGTGTAGGCAACAGACCTGGGGAGGATGGAGCTGAAGCCGGTCAAATAGGTGGTAGGACACAAACCGCCGTAAAAGATGGTTACCGGGTTGACAAATACAAAGGGTTCGCAACAGGTTGATGTAACTGGAAATGTTCCGTCGGCCCAGCCTCCACTGGTCCCGTTCACCCAGTCGTACACCTGGCTGATGGAAGAAGAGTACTCGGCTTCGAGAGACGCAAGCTCGCTCGGGTTTCCGCTGATTGTAATCGTGGTCTGATCCCAGTAAGCGTCGACGGTTGCAAAGAGCCGGGTACAACCATCCATCGAGCTGAACGGACAGGGGGAAATCGTAAACGCTGCATAATATATCGCGCGGTTAGTTAGAATCCGGGTGCGATCCGCAGGGGACGCTTACGAGTAGTTGGGATGAGATCGAGCTTGATTGTAACTGTGCCCGAGTCATCGTCCCACCAAGTACTTTGGCCAGCATCCGTAGCAGTAGGGGGATTCGGAGTGGCGTGAACGAACGCGATTTGTGTCAAGATGTTTGTGACCACGGTTGTTGAAACACTGCAGTTGTGCTGGAGGAATGGCAAGTCGGTTGGAAGAGACGCCTGCGAGGTCCCCACGCCATCTCCTCTGAAGACCGAGGCGTCCTGTTCGGTGCAGGAAGATGGTTCCCCTGTTTCGGTTGGAAAGTTCACGGTCACGCCGTTGGTTATATACCAAGCTTGGTCACAGCAGGGTGCAGTCAACTCGACGTCCCATTCGTCCCGCAGAACGCTCCCAATGATCGTTTCTGGTTCGTATCTGCTGAGGTAGCGGAAAAGGGCATCGCTGCTGTCGGTAAAGCTATCATAGTCGCCATAGCCTGTAAACGTTGCTACTGGGTCGGATGCCCATCCGACTTGCTTAACGGTGTACTGCAGGTCGCAGGAAGGCCCACAGTGCGAAATGGTGATAGCTAGCCAGATGGCGCAAATAGTGAGTGATAGGGCGCCTGAGCGTGCAGAGATACATGCATTTGTACAATCAGGGTATTGGGCACGTACTGGAGTTCGCCTCTACGTTGATGTAGGTGGTCCATTGGGATTGAGCGGGCTGCAAGAGCGCGAAGAAGATGACGAAGTAGGAGGAGAAGAGGGGGGGGAAACAAGGCGCCAGGACTGTGCGATATCGCCGGGCTGACTGGTCAGCAGGGGAGGCCATCCTCATGAGATGATATCGATCAGCCAAATCAACTTGTTCCTGACTTGACTCCGAGGGCCAGCGAAACTGGAGGTCTCGTCCGAGGCGGAGGCGTGCCGCCTTTAAAGGAAACGATTAATTGTGCATGTAAAGTAGAGCCTGGGTGAATCCATGAAGCTGACGTACACATGCCAATTCGACTGGAGTGCCGAATTGAAGCACGGCTGGTTCCCCAAGCATGCATACTTGGTAGATACGGCTGTTAAGTAATCACCGCCATGCACGATGCATAGCATCACGCTGGGCATTGTATTGGCCAGCCAATGGGAGCGCTGGATCCGGCGGCGATGTGGAGCAATTACAATTGATAGTGGACAACCGCATATCCGAGCCGCCAAGTGCTGACAACCCTGGTTTGCTCTCTCGCCCGCGATCCCGGATTTGGGGCCATCGCGGGTCGTCCGAGCTCAGCGAGGGCCGGTGGTATTGCGCCAAGCTATATTAACTTTTTCTGTGTGTACAGCGTGGGGCGTTTATCGTAATAATTTGTCATTTGGAGAGAATATTTACGCTTAGCTAAAGTTTAAAATCTAAAATCTAAAATCAATGCTTCCGTCTATATTGCGTATGCCCGCCCTTGATTTAGGCTTATCGGTTCTAGAGAAAGTGCGAATTGCGATTGAGAAGCCAGAGGGGCTAGGAGGGGTCCCAAGAACCAGGTGCTAGATCTTGACAACGGCCTCTTTCGCTCAACCTGCGGCGCTCGGTCAGTTGAGGGCATCGGAACACTATGTGGTGTTTGTCCGATATATGTGTAGTCGCGCTGGCGAATTCTCGTGTGGTTCTACAGAGTCCCAATTGTGCGGATCAGACCCATAGTGCACTTTCTGCTGTCGATCTCAGGGTTCCCTGTAAAATTTCGGTTCTCGGCTAATTCCCTCAAATGGGCTAAGACAGATTAATAGTCGTACGAACAGTCATTCTCGTCGTGTACCAGAAAGACAGAGGCTGTAGCTGATCATGAGAGGGGCTGATATCGTCCCAGTTTATAAGTTATCTTCAACTCAAATATACTAACAATCACCCAGTACATGTCGTCGTTGCATCAGAACTTAAGGTTACGGGATTATGATTGGTGGATATGCATGTCGCCGTCGTTGGCTGGTGATTCATAGTGGGTATTCTCTGTTAGGGCGAACTAGTTGATGATCTAGTTTAAGTTGAGGGAATCGGATATCAGTTGCAATGCTTGCAATTTAAGGCAGTATAAGTGCAGGCTGTGTACAGTGTACTAGGGTAAATATACAGTTATGCCACATGTACAAATGAACGAATATTAATTAAGCCTATGCCACACAAATGTGTACTCGGCCGATGGGTAATGTTATACTATCTTTACTACTTCAAAGTCCCCTTGATTAGTCAGTTATAAGTTGGAGAGGTAAGATACAAAGTCAACGTCCCCAGCTTCCCATATATTGGTCTTAAAGTGGGATAGTTTCATCCGCCTGTGTCCCGCGGCGTCTGCCCGACTAGTTTTAAGAAATGAAACGTTGAATAATACTATCGCCTGTCGTTATGGCCGCTATATTGTTGGTTTTCTACATCTGTATTATAATCTTAGAGTCTGTATCGGGGTTTTTGCATGTTAATAGACCAGTCAAACCCCGCGCGCGCGCGCGCGCACTCATGGTCTAGTGCGCTAGAAAATCTATAAGAAATATGAGCCGTCGTACTCAAACTGTGCATGTCCATTTGACGGCTTGTTGCATACGGAAAAGTGGTGTTTTAAACCTGGGCCTGCAGTCCAGCTGTCTTTGCCTCCAATTGTTACGATTATTTTGACAAACGTAGTTCACCGGCGCCTGCAGGCCCATAGTGATCATATATCCAGTTTAAAGAGTCATCTCTTCAAAGTATAGTAAGCTGTTATGGAGTGTTCGAGTTCGCACACAGTGTAGGACATATATACGCCATGGATACACTTAAATCTCCGCAGGTTAATTATGCAGATTTTTGCGGGGCCAGTCTTATGCTATAGTCGAAGGGATTACGTAAAATTACACTACGGTGGCTACATTTATACAATGCCGCCGCGGGTCAACGGTTTAGCTACTTGGGCTTTCCGCACTTCCCGCTGTCATGCCAGTTACACTGCATAATCGGTTCGCCGCGGGGGGTGGGCCCTTGATATTTCGCAAGCGAGCTTGTTACCGAAACCCCCCCGGCGAAATCTTATAAATTGGCTGCTGGCGCATTTGAATCGAAGGCTTGAATTTGCAGCTAGCCACCCTACGAGCTGGAGGGCCTATCGATGTCGTTCGCTCGAATTGGTTGCTCTATTCGGTTGATACAATTTAGGCTGAAGATATTGGCATTGGTGCTAGATATAATCCATGATCACATGGGCTATTTTATCGCACGAGGGACAGGATGGAGGCCGGGGTGGATATATATCTTCCTTCCCGTTCTGGAAGCCGCGCTTTGTAGCCACCACTCACTCGAATTATGAACCCTGGAATGTTCTCAAATCACACTTTGGAGCCTTAATGTCAAGCTAGATCTAGTTCAATCATACTGTGTGATAGGGACTATCTCCATTGACTGGCCTCAAGGAGCTTTGACCGACCGCACATCTGCATTCTCAAGGCTGGAAGTATCGTTAAGGTATAGTACAAACTACTCAAGAGTGCATATATTCCAGAGGGCCTCTTGATCCGCTACGGTATATTAGTAGAGTTGCAATTAACGAGTTTGCGTGTTAGTTTAAATATTAATATATTGACCTATAGGTAGTCCCCAAGCCACGACGTGCCGCCTTGGACAATCGACAGTTATAGGCCAGGAACTAATACTTATGGCTCTCATGTATGCCGGAAACTTTCGGGAACTAGTCGGCTATAGCCAAGGTCTCGATTGTAGCTTCCCATCTCGAATCAGGTACCTCAATCGTGACTAGGGGTTTCACTGTTAGCCACATAGTGAACAGCTGGTGGTACTTGGTGTATGAGTCGAGAATCTAACAAAACGATTACTTTTGGATCGAGTTCTTGAGCAAGCTTAAGCTAGCTGTGGTTAGCACTTGGTGCCGCCGCCATATATACTTGAGCATATTGCTTCTATAGCTAAGGGCAACATCCTAAAGGACTCGGGTATTACTAACCATCGTGGTACCGAGAGCTGTTCCATGGGACCAGGGTTGCATTACCTTCCTCTCTCATTTCCGCCATTGGGCTTAAGCGCTTGCACAGCGATAGTACAACTCGAGAAGCTGTTCTTAACCGTGGGAGGCCTTTGCATGATGGCCTATAACGTCTTTCCGGATGCAGAGAAAAAGCTCTGTGCCTAACCGTAACCCCTAGATAGCACCTTCAATGACAGGAAGGTGGTCTTAGAGGGGAGGCGCGATAGCCCCCGTTGGTCTGCACATTATCTTCGATTCAGAGGTTACTGCAATATTGGCGTATATATACATACTAAAATTTATTCGTATAAGATACAGGATTTGACACACCATTTGTAGTTACGAGTAGCAGCTCTGTCCGCACGAAAGTACTCATTGTTCAAGTGTCACTATTCGAAGGGTGATTATCTCCTTCGATGTTGTCTTTGACCATGGCTTCTCTCAAGTCAATCCTTATGCTGGCAGCCGTCGCCGCGGTCGGTGCTTCATCTCCGACGGACCCAACAGCCACTAGTGGTGAAACAGCATGCGCTGCAATTGCTTCCATGCAGGTGGCGTACCATTCGTCATATGCGGCCCAGAACCCTGGCGCTACTTGTAAGCTCAACTGCTACATCTCCAGGGCATGCAATATCTACGCTGCTGTGGCTAGGCTCAAGGACTTTGGCCGTGCACGGATAGAAGTTAACTGGTGACTATCGAACAAATCTAGATACTCCATTGCTATCTGCTCCTGTTGCATTAGCTACCGAATGTCTTTACTCAGTTCCGATTGATCGAAAAGTAGCTCTAGAGCAACTAAACGGCATCCAACGTTATCTCCAGTTCCAGACGACACTCGCCTTCTTGAAGAATCCCCCCAAAGAAGATAGCTTCCAAGCACCAGAAGGGCTGGATCTGGTAGCACAGATTAACCAGCTTGCGCATCGAGTTCGCGCGAAAGAAATCACAAAAGAGTATGACTTTGAACTGAAGTTGAGGAGCATATTTGCAAGCGCGAATGATGGGCACTTAACAGGCGCAATGGGGGCTTTATTTGCCATCCAATTCGACTCTCCTTTTGATATCGTTTCGGTTTCAAAAGATGGTATTAGCCTTCCAGAGATATACCGGGCTGGCATCAACAAGGATGGCCGGCTGGAGGCCGTAGGCCCTAGTATAGTTGAAATTGATGGCCTCAAGGTTACTGACTATCTCAACAAGATATCTTTCGGCGGTGGGCTACAAAGCCCGGACGCAAGATACAACAATCTGTTTCCTGGCAAAGGGCTCCGAGGACAAGTATTAAACAACGGTTACTTCAGACATCGGAGGCGCTATCCTGGGAAAGATGGGTTTTCCGTTAAATTCGCGGATGGGACAACTGAGGACTTCCAGTTTATAGCGACTATTGCGGGCAACTTTGCAAAAGTCACTGATGCGGCCTCCTTCTATAATGTTTTCGTTAAAGGAGGCCAGTTGATCAATCGTTCTGCAACCCTTAGGTATAAGGACCCAGAGGACGGGGCTCCCAGGCACGAGCCACGGATCGGTATGAAACCAGAGCTTTGGGAGGAGTCTGAACCCTTGAGCGCCCCTCAAGCGGACTTGAAACCTGAGGTGCAGGATCCGGCGGGCGTCTTTGCCGGCTACTTCTTAAAGGATGACACGGCTGTCATTCAGTTACTTGCGTTTACGCCGGGATACTGGTCCGGCGTTCCGGCTACCATTAGGTCAATCTCTAGGTTTCTAGACCTTTGTCGACAGAGAGGGGCTAAGAAGTTGATCGTCGATATTACAAACAACGGCGGGGGGGATATTATGATGGGTTATGATTTGTTTATGCAACTATTCCCCCGGACTCTACCGTATAGCGGGCAGCGAATGAGGTCGAACCCGGGTGGACGGATAGAGGCAAAGGCATTTGGTCATCTTAGCTTCAAGGATTTGGAGGCTATGGCATATTCGAATAATGCAACGATATCGAATATGGCTTATGCTGTTACTTGGTCTAACTGGGCATATTCTGTTCTTCTTGATCAAGATTACAAACCGTTCCTGAACGCGGCGCAGCTTATCGGACCGGTCAAAGCTAACAACGACGTGTATTCTCCAATCTGGCGATTCAATGCTACGGAACCAATCTTTGGCTTGGGGGTGCAAGATTATTTGTCAAAACCGGGCCTGGCGCCGGTGTTCAAGCCCGAGAACATTGTCTTGTTGACCGACGGTCGCTGCTCATCTACATGTTCCACGTTTTCAGAATTTATGCAGACCCAGAAAGGCATCAAGTCCGTTGCAGTAGGTGGCATCCCGACTCCTGGGAGAGGGATGCCGCTTGTTGGGGGCGTGAGAGGGACTGAGATCCTTTCCTTCAGGAACCTTTTGGACGCGGCTAGGGCGGTAGACATCCTCAGTCCGACTCAGAACCAGGAAGAGCTCAACCGTCGCAAGAGGGACCTGCCCCGCAAGCTACCGCTACCTATAAGTGGGAATGTGAATTCTCTCGACAACGTGCGCAAGGGTGAGAGCACGCCTCTCCAGTTCATTGAAGACCACGCGAACTGCAGAATGTTCCACACGCCAGCGACATTGGCGAGCATTGAGGCATTGTGGCGGGTGGTGGATGACGCGGCTTTTGGGAGTGGGAGGGGATGTGCGGTAGGGAGCTTAAAAAACTAGGAGGTATGCGAGATGATGAATTGTCGTGGGAGCCGGATGCGGGACGGGGTGATGGGATGTCACATTGTAGATAAAACAAAAGTGCAATTGAGTCTGAATATATACATGTAGACCTAGAAGGATATATGATGCGATATGCTATGGGACATGCCACTTGTAAGGGGATGCATATGTGGTGGGGGGTGTAACCTGTACTTAAGAATAGCAGAGTTCCTTCTAGCACGTGAAGACTGCCGGGCCGGGGTTGATGTAGGTTGTTGGAACCGGCCAGTAAATATTGATAAGAAGGCCCGGATCGGAAGCCTTGTAGGCGCCTGGGAAGGAGACGAGGGGGGCACCGGGTTTGTTGCCGCCACCGGTGACGTTGATTTGACCGCAGGCAAGGTATAGTTGGGCGCCGTTGGTAGAGCTTGCGCTATGCAGAGCGATATGTTCCACGCGGAGGAGGTATTGACCATCCGGGATGCACCGGGGAATGGTAACAGAAACAGAGGTTTGGCCAGAGGGCCAAGTGATGGCCGAAGAGGTAATTGTAGGGTTATTTTGCCAAATCTTGAACCAGACGGCGCCATCTCCTTCAAAGTTGGCAGCAGTTTTCCCGGCTGGCACCTTGGCTAGGTAAAAGAGGAGAGGTCCGGGGTGGAAAATGTCTGGGCTGACTTTGAAGCCGACGGTGGATCCAGCGGCAACGTTGGCGGTGGATGCGACGGGGCCGGAGGGGTCTTTGTAGCAGCGCATTTGGAGAGTGTTTACATCTGTGATGGGGGCATTGCTGTAGCGGTTCTCAGTCCTTTTGACATACTGCCACTCGTTGGAGGTGGCGCCATTGAAGATCAAGTTGGGGAAGATGTCTATTAGGGGTGCACCAAGTGTCAGAATATTAATAATGCTGCTGGTGGGTAGGAGGAGACAGGAGAGCTCATACAGTGGGCGGAGGCCAGGTTGGCGGCCAGCAAGAGGAGGGCGGCGGGCAGTTGCATTTTTAGGATTTGCAAATTTGGGTTCGGATGCAGAATAGTATAATATGGTTTATGATATCGTGTCCAGCATCTGATTTGCGAGGCCACCGTCGGGACCGAAGGCCATATTTATAGATATTTTTGGATGCTGAAGAGTGACTGCCTCTTGACATCATGTTCGGATTGCGCGAGCGAAAAGCGGCGGCATGCAACCGAAGATGCCGGACGCTGGATGCTCGCCAAACGCTCGGCTGGCTGATGTTGTGATATAAAGCCCGGGGTCCGTAGGTATAAAGTGCACATTCTGCCCCTCGAGCGCCTCCATCGCGGGGCACGCTCCGTCGGTCGCAGCATCCGACGGCTAAAGTCGACGGCCCTTGGCGTGCGTTGGCGGAGTGTTGGATTGTTGTCGGGGTTTGTTGAGCCAACGCGAGCCTGGCGGCCAAACAGGACAAGAGCCACGTGATTGGTATGCTTAGCCAAGTCGATGTATTAGTCAGCAGCAGCATCGTCGTCTACGCGCACGCCCGCACCCCCGCCGGGTCAGCTGCTCGCCGCCTCCGCCGCTCCATCGCCGTCTTTGTCTCGACTTCACCTCTCCATCGCCATCTTCCCTCTCCATCTCCATCTCATTCACACCCCCGCTTCCATTCCTCCCTGTCGGCCCGTCTCGGCTAGCGACTCGGCCCTGACCGACGCCACCTGCCTCTTGCGTCTGTCTGGCTGCCGTGCAGACATGAGGAGGCTGTTTCGCTCCTCCAGACCGCCGCCGCCGCCATTGCCGCCGTCACCAGCACCCGCGGACCTCGCGCCGGGGAGCAAGTCGAATCCTGATCCGCAGGTCGCCGTCAAGAAGGAAAAGAAGGCCAAAGATAAAGACAAGGACAAGGACAAGGACAAGAAGAAGAAGCGAAAACCCTCGCCCGCGCTCTCACCGTACCCCAGTCTCTCCAACATCCCCCAGCTCGCCAGGGCCGCCGACGCCGAGGCTCTAGCCACCGCGCTCGCCGTCGAGGTTGACGCCGATAACACCGATGCCGGCATCCACCTCCTGCTCAAAACTGCTGCCCCGCCATCCGTCGACCTCGCCAGCGCTCCCGCTAACCTTCGTCGGGGTTCCGTCCTCAAGCATCCGCCCCGGCTGGACTCGGACGACTCGTCTCCGTCATCGCCGCCGCTTTCACCGCGCTCGAACAGCACAGCTTCCTGCTCGCGCCCGAGAGTTCACTTTGATGTTTCCGACAAGTTCATTCTCGATGCCCAGTGGTACTCCCATCAACAGCGCCTCACAATAACCTCCGGCAACTTTCTCCACTTCGAGCGCCCCCCAACCGCCACCTACCGCTTCGCGACCACCACCGAGTCTATCCATACCAAGGGGACCCTCCTCCAGCTCGTCACCTCCCCGAGCACTGACGATGACAAGAACACCTGGGATAGCACCACCGCCTTGCCCCTCTACGCCGCTCGCTACCACAGCCCAAACATTACCTCCACCGAGCGAACCATATACTGGGAGGCTGAAGTTGGCTCCCTCGGCTTCTCCAAGTTCTCCAGCGTCGACCACGCTGACGGCTCTCGTGCCGCCTCAACTGTGAAACCTGCAGGCGGCGCCGTCGGCGACCTGCCAGAATCTACAGCTACCCCCGCCCCCGCCACAGACGAAGGCTTGGCGGACATTGGTCTCTCACGCTCCATATCTCATGTCGCCAACCACCCAGTTTCCCATAGGCCGACGGGTGCGGCCGTTGCCGTTGGATTCATCGTCAAATGCGTCACCCCCGATACCGTCCCGTTCATACGCCGCCGGTCTTCCCTTCGCCCCATTGACGAATTCCCGTTTCCTTCTTCAACCGCCGGTGGTGGCATATTCTGGTCCTCGGACAACACATTGCCGGCCAAGAGACCCGCCACACTGTCAAGGCTGGGGTCGGTGATACTGTTGGTGTCGGTATAACGTTCAAAAGTGACCCCCCCAAGCAACAATCCAACGATGCAACCCCGGTCCCAACTCCGCCCACGACCCCGCCTGCCCTGCCGACACCTCAAAAGGACTCCAAGGAGTTGTTCCGGAGAAAGTCCTCAGCTACGGGCGGTAAAGAGCAGTCGGATATACCCTGCGCCGACCCCAAAGACCTGCAGCGTGTCCCCGTTGAGGTGTTCTTTGTCGTGAACGGCGAAAAGAAAATATCCTTCTCCCACCCCGACCAGCGCGCCAACCCTTTCGACATGGAAATCCCTGAGTACCTGTTAGGTACCCACGATGTCTTTCCCTGCCTTTGCATACAAGGTGCCGGGGTTGAATGCAAAACACGGATTGGGCAAGCTGTTAAATGGCGCGGCGAGGGAGGCTCCGCAGAAATACCGCCTCAAGATAACGGATTTGTCGACCTCAAAGAGGCCAAGGAAACCCCAAAGAAGAACGGCAAGTGGTGGTCTCATATAGGGGCGCATTGATGATCCGGAACTTCTACCCTTCCTTCAATCATCCTCCCTCATCACGCTCTGGCGTAGATCCATACGACTGTAACGTTCTGAACTTTTATCTCCAGCGGAGAAAGTGTTTTCTGCACTGTTAGCGAACTCCTGTGGCGACTGGACTCTCGTCTTCTTTCAGTACCCTGCGTTAGCACCCTTTGACGCATGTGTTTTTTACCTGTATCCGTGTTGAAGTTCCTGTCTCGAATTGCAAGTGTACAATAGCAGCCCAGCGATCGGTTAGTCGATATCAAATGTATTGTTTTGTGGCTCTATCTAGTAATGTCGGGTCTTAACAGCTGTACCCTCTGGCCGAATAATCGCTCGGACATATCCTTATCCCCCGCCACCTGCTGCAGGGTTTGAAAGAACCATTTGAGGTGTATTTGTGGCTGGCTTGTCCGCATGATCGCTTGACCCTCCGTCCCCACCAAATCGCAAGACATACAAACGTCCTGTCTACTGCATACTGGACCATCGACGCAAAAATCAGGTATGCAAATTTAAAAACGCTCGATCCTAGGGTCCTGGGCACCCTCAGGAATCCTGTTCTAACCCGCGCTCGCGCTCGCTTCGCGTCTTAGACTCCGACTAACGGGATTCAAAATGGGGACCCACCACTTTGGCGCCATTGAAATGGACGATTCGTTTATCTATACCTTCTTCCCGCTCCTCGGTGTGATCCTAGTCATTCTTTATATCAAGAGCCGGAACGCGAGCACGACTCAGACAACCGGCCCTTCTCAGCGGCATCACGGCGCCCCCCAAGTCAACGCTCGAAATTCAAAATCATCCATCGCGGAATCAACAACGCGGGCACGGCGGGTACGATAGGCCGCTTTGACACCCACTATTTCTTTCTTACCAAATACTGCTGCATCCGACCAGATAGCGGACGCATCGCTAGGGGGCAGTACCTGCCGGGGCAGAGACCGCATGTATCCCACCAGGGTTCGAATATTCTCATCCAAACTTCATCGCGATCTTGCGCTCAACCCTCCACTAGTTTGGCGTGTGAGTTTGGGGATTCGTGTATAACAGGTGTTCTCCGCTATACCGAGCGGGGCAGCATGGCAATATCTGTATCCAAGGACCGGTACCGTGGTACCGCATATGCATATGTACCGTATTGTGTTAACTTTGCTATATCGTGGATACCTCGCATGCTACTTGGAGCACTCAGATAATGCGGACAGCATTGTTGTCTCAACTACAGCTCGCACCCACACATATAATATATATAGTCAGCGAGTCCTGGGGCAGGGCTCCGTTTCACTAATGCTTCTGCGAACACTGGGTTGCTCTCTGGACCAGTATAAATCAATATGATCGATATGCGACCAGCATAAATACTACAGAAAAGAATCTACACATTTACTCGCTAACTGAAACGGACAAGTCTCCGGAAGCTGAGCGGACCACGAGCTGACCACTCGACGGATCTCCCTTCTCAGCCCAGATCTCCTGACCTTGGACCAAACCCTTCAAATTCTGTGTTATGGCCAAACCTGGACCCTTTAAACGGATATTGCCATCCACAGTCTTTGCGTGAACTTCACCTTCCCAACTAGAAGGGTAGTGGACATGTACATCACCGCTAACAGCCGTATGGTGGCCTACCAGCCCCTGTACCGAGCCCCCTTCTATGGTAATCTTGGTTCGTCCCGAGGAATTCTCCGTTTTCATATATGATTCTCCCACTCTCGTGCCCTTGACCTGAACAGCAATATCCCCTTTCAATGATTTGAGCGAAAAACTGTCGCCTAGCAAAAAAATGCCCGATAAATCGCCCGATTCTGACTCTATAATGGATTCGTACCGTCGCCGCGATTGTGGCTCATCAAATTCGACTCTGATGTCGCCATTGACGGAGTGGATGTCGGTCATTGCGTTCCCTATCCCGTCTTTCGAGGACACTTTAACTCCAATGTTGCCATCCCGGCTGGAAATGCGCAATTGGTCGTAGATGCTAAAAGGGCCGGATATCTTCCCAGTAATCGTGTGGATTTCCGTGTCTAGGGATTCAAAGAGTCCGACCGACTGCAGCGATCCCGATCCCGATTCAAATCTTGCTTTAGACAGCTTGACACCCTGCAGATTAAGACTGATGTCCAAGCTTTGCGCTGAAACTGACAGTTCTTTCAACTCGTCAAACCGAAGGCGCAGTTTGGCATGCATTTTAATTGGCATGAAGAAGCCTACAAAATCAGACCATTTAGACTGCCTTGTGCACTACATACTGTGAATCAGCAAATTTGTCTCTATAGCTTTATTAGGGTTTAGCGGGGATACAATGTCAGTACCTCTAAGATTGCGCCTCCAGGTTGGTTTTCTAGCTGGACAAGTTTTGCACCAATGTTGTCCCATCTCATAGTAAAGACATTGATTTCCAACGTCGGGGACTCGCCGTTTCCGATTTCTACTACCTCTAAAGTCCCTTTGATGTTTCCGTTGCCCTCCATTGAGAAGTCAAGTATATCGGTATAGTTCAATTCCACTGACAACGCTTGCGCCTGTGCTATATGGTTAGCTGACGGGACAACTCTATGGATCAATTTTATACCCCGAAAGCGCGCTATGGCTAGGACATTCTGCTAACCTTCGACACCCAGTTGTCCCGGAAAAGCCATACTGAGCACTGATGAGTCAAGAGCAACATCAATAATAAAAATACGATGGCAGGCAAAAGCCATAGCCGACTATTACTTGGTCTTCTATTCCGCGCTAATCTGTAGTTTTCATTCGGGAGGAGGGGTGCCTGCTCTCCATTTGGTGCTGCTTGATCGATTCGAGTACTTTGATCGGACCGCGCCCATGGCCACGCCATGATTTTGATAGGTATCGGGGCGTTTTGTAGATGCTGAAGTGAGGGTAGAATTCACAAATCCCAACCCATGCGAGCCCTTCCCAAAACTGGCACATATCGGGCCACGCACCTTTAAATAAGAGTAGCACGGGTACCCGCCTGAGCCTCCCCGCTGGAAAATGGGACGAGGACCGTTAGGGTTAAGTATTGTCATATGGGTGGATCGTGTGGGGCCAAGTGGCATCTCCATGTGCAGAAGGTCAAGCCAGCTGATGTTGGCGGATGGAGCATCGAGCGTTCCCATCTCGGGCGCCCGCAATTCCCCCGCATTTTCCTGTCAGGGGACGGTGAATTACCGATGACGGCGAAGCAAGGGCAGGCTTACCTTTAACTTCCTGGGGTGGTTCAGGTGCAAGTCTGGAGCTCTTACTGTGCCTCGCTCAGCCGGCCATTCCAAATTCGGCCGCGGGGCGTCGCGTGATGTTTTCCCATCACGAGCACCGTGGTACCAAACCAAAGCACTGCTAGCGGTGAGATTTGAGAAAGTCGAGGCGAACCGATCCCTACTGCACAACTGTACTGCTGTCGCCGAGATCCTTCAGGCCAAAAGCGTCCGAAGTAATTGGTTGAGTAAGCACTTAAGTACTTACCTATCTCAGTAAATAAGTGCTTGTGTATGTGTTGCAATCAAGGTGTCAGCCTTGGCCTGGTTAGTTGTGTTGCTCAGCGGGTAATATTAAATCCCATTTGCGAGGTGCACGCGAGATTGAAATATATACGCAAGAATTCAAGTGTAACCGGGAATATATAGCGCCTTCTTGCCTCGCGGTCCGAACTATATATATGCGACAGATGGCTGCGACTATACTATTAGTCGATATGCAATCTGGTAGTAGGGGCTACTTGCTCCTCGGGGCTGTTCTCCACGTATTTGTACGTTGAACCAGAAATAAACAGTTGGCAAAGCTTAGATATTTTATATTGCATTTCTGGCAATCTATATCATTTACTCGGATTTGCTTCAGTCCTCAAGCTAACACTAGACCCTTCTTGATGTAAGCTCCCTGTCGGGACTAAAAGGATGAACCAATTTTGCTTATCCCGGAACAAGTAAACGGCCGAGGGCGCGTAACAGCGATACAAACTCGTAAGCTTGGCGTTTCCGATATGTTCTCTATTAGAATTCTGGAAGGCAGACGCTATTGCCGTGCCATACGGACAGAACTATCCACAACCCAGTACTATGAAAAATCACGTGGCAGTTACGCACCACTTTACCCGTTACCCAGTAAATCTACTAATTAGCTAATGAGATGTTGCGGATGTGCACTGTACTTTTGATTTACCTGAATCACGCGCACTGCCCGGGTACCCGAATCTCACAGGCTTTTTATATACAAGCAGAGTAGGGGGATGCACAGATGGTAGGAACCATTTGCCGTCCAAGTAAAAGCAAAGTGCCGTGCTATGATATCGGCTCGAGTCGATTCCCACAATTGTGTCCGATATTGTATACGTATACGTGTATACGTATAAAGCGTGGTTGAATCTTCAATAAATCAAAGACGGCGGCGCGGCAAGGTTTTATAGCCAATTTCACGAGGGGTGACGGTTTGTGCCAAGCCAGACGCATTTTAATGATTGACCTCAGCGCATGCATAGCACTGCACTTTTAATATGGATGTATAGGCGTAGGTATTCTCGTCTTATCTTCCATTATAATAAGTACACGAATGTCAATATTGTCGTTGCATTGGTGATCGGTACTGGTAGAGATTATATAATAATAAACGTACTGGAGGGGTATGAAAATCTTGTGATAGACAGAGGCATGATGTTATCTAGGCAAATAAGTGCGCCATCAACTATAACTAGCAGCGGCTAAGATAGTTCGTAAAGCTCCAGTCGCCGAACACGCAATACATAAGAATGCCACCCTAAACACACCAGGTGGTTATTGGCCTGTGTATGCAGCTCAGGCAATGTAGAGAACAGTACCTAGGTAAGGTCTTAAGGAGTATTCTACTGTTATCCGGGCTCCTGAGCCTGCTCGCGCTCATGCCCGGCGCGTCGGAAATAATTTGCACACATTTCCTTATTAGAATTGCGTTGCAGTTGTCAGTATCAGGGATATATTCGCCTCTCTGTTCAGGTGAATAATAAGACTTCTCTTTTGGCCTGATAAATAACCGTAGGCTTGATAGCACACCATGCCTCAAAATATTATTCCAGGGTACCGGCTCAAGGCGTTATGTTACCATTCAAGACCCGGAAATTCGATAAATTTGGAAAGGGTGACACAATAAAGCTCTTGGGATAACACAGTACCGCGGTATAGTGGCACATTGATTTAAATCCCGTCCCGGGTGCTGCTAGATATACTAAATAAGTAAGTAGTATCACGGTAAATTGGGACATTCCCCGAAAGCGATGTCTATCTTCGCGTCTCTAGATATAAAGCGCATACTGTCGCATAGGAGATGTGTCCGGGCCTTATCCGAACAACCAATTAAGGCATAAAGTTATAAAACATGTTTTTAGTTCCTGTATTTACGAGATGACGCCAGGGCAAATGTTTGGTATGGTGGCTGAATGAACATAACTCTTCCTTTAATGGGAGTTAATTAACTAAACGCCATTGAGTTGATAAACAGACATGATACTACTTAGATGTGCTTTTGCAATTTATGCCAACAGGATGACCTACATGTGACATGACTGGACACGATAACCATCTACTTGGTGAAATACATATACTCATAGTCAGAAGACTTACGAATAAACTTGTGACAAAATACATATTTCCTTATACAATCGGCTATGCCCCCGACCCTCTGTCTGATTGTGGAATAAACCACAACTCTCATTCTTGATTCAGCAGCCAGCCTGCCTCTGAAGTTTGGATTCTTGTTAAGGGTGTCCACATTCGCACTAAACAGTGGTATCTGTCCTCTGATTGCGCGTTCCGAAGCTCCCTTTATCCTCACGGACACTTGTCCCTGTCATAGCAGCCTGGCGGCGGTTGGCCAAACGGTGCGTCAAGATCATAGAGAAAAAGAATAAGAGTCTATAATCGCAAGTTAACATTTTGTTAGCGGCTATTCCCTACTTCTCTTAGGTCGAGGGACGCGATAGAGGGTGAAAACACGCACATTTGGAGGATCAAAAGAGCAGCACCGAGTCTCACGGTATTGCAATTATCT
Organism: Drechslerella stenobrocha 248; assembly: GCA_000525045.1. Classification (NCBI taxonomy): domain Eukaryota; kingdom Fungi; phylum Ascomycota; class Orbiliomycetes; order Orbiliales; family Orbiliaceae; genus Drechslerella; species Drechslerella stenobrocha. The sequence continues at coordinate 15,446 of KI966454.1, read as the reverse complement.
TTCCCAAGATCTCTGAAGATCCTCACAAGAGAGTTGCTGCCACAACTCGCGTTGAAATTATGCCGGTAGACGATCGCCGAGGCGATATAGCCTACGAACAAAGCAGCATCCAAAAGGCCAATAATTATTTGCGCGTCTGGGCCCAAGGACACATGTGTGAATAGAGAGAGCGCGACGATAAAGATGGTTGCAACAGCGAAACCGAGAGGCACGTCTGTGTATTCAGGTGGAAAGAATAGGCCAGCACGGTAAATTCTGTTATGAAACCATGCGAAAATTCCGGTGAGAATGATGGCAAAGATAAGCTGGAGGAACCTGGTTGCCCAAAGGGCCGATTTGATGCTTCCTGAGTGTGCTACGGTCGCCATTACGCTGCGATATTTGGGTTTTGGTATAGGGAGGTGACTGCAACTGGAACAATAGGACTGATGGAGCACAATTTGGTTGATAAATATTCCGTTTATATAAGTAACTCCAGGGTTGCCAAGCCTTCAGTTATCAAGGTCTTCAATATCGAAACCGTGCGCTGGACACTTCATAGCGAGGTCATATTTGTATGGCAATGAGAGTCGAATTATAACATGCATATGTGGGAATCCTCTTGATTCCGTGTTCCGTGTCGACACCCGGACGTCATCCAAGCCCCCGATTTGCGGCTCTGTCCAATCATCGCGTGTTGACATGCATCTGGGCTTCGTCACCCTGACACAAATGGACACTTACAAGCAACACATGCGCGCGCGACCATAAGAATCGAATCTTCGATGCAGAATGACATCGAGGCTACACATAATTCCTAGCTCCGTCGCTTACGAAATTTGACGTCAACCATATAGCTTTACGACCGCCGTTCCAACTTGCCAGAACGTGTGACAACTTGTCGAGTGTTTTGGGGCCTTGGTGCTAGAAATGTGAACTTGCGTGTGCCCGAAATCGCCAACCAGGACTATTCATTACTAGCGGACTAGATGGTCGTATGGTAGGCCTTCATGCAACCTTACCAGTCTAGCAGCCAGCCATTCCTTGTAATAGTAGCAGTCTGCTATAGCCTCATCAAAATATCTCAATATCAAAAGCATGGCGAGGCAAAACCGCCTACGCATGGCCTGTGATGGCCCGAAAGCCGAAATGTGGGAATTTGTGGTTCCCTAGGGAGGGGGGATGTAAGAGAATTTCCCCCATAAGTCATTGTTGAGATGTTGATAGTTTTATTTTAAAATGTCTTTATAACGTGATATCTAACTCTACCAAAATATGCCAAGCCCTATTAGTCGCTTGATTGATAGACTTAGCATAGCTATACATCGTAGTATATATTATACCGTTTGAACGTAGTTCTCATTTGAATTGTTCGATTTCGACACCGTGAGTAATGACAAGATGGTTCGCGTAACTGGGTATATATATTCTGGTATTTATTTGACAGGCAGAAACAACGCATCGATATTTGCAAATTGGGTATCTTGTTCCATGGAACTTTATAAGTTGAAGAAAAGAAATCACAAGAAAAATGAAACAGTGGTTGGCCGGGAGCTCCAGCTGACGGGGATCCAATATCTCTTTATAGAGATAAAATTGTTTCGAAATCGACAGCTATATAGTTGCCGAATGGTGTTTGTTCTCAAATTCTTTCCTCGAGGCTGAATGAATAGAGTCACCCCCATCCACCATGTTAGTCGGTTACTCCTCGTCCGGGGTCTCATTGCCTGGAGTCTCTGGAACTTCGGGGGCCTCTGGAGCCTCCTGATTAACCTTATATGAGTTATAGGCAATCCTGTTTGGGCCCGTCTTTCTGGGTTCGGTGAAATTGATTTGATCTACGAGCGCGGTTGTGGTAATTGTATCCCTCGCGTTCTTGGGCGCCAAACCACTTGTAAACTGGCTCATGTAATAGGCTACCAGACCAGCAACATGAGGGCAGGCCATAGAAGTACCAGAGATCGTTTTATACTCAGTATTCGAACCAGACCAAGCGCTATAAATATCGACACCGGGTGCAAAGACTGCAATATCCTTGCCCCAGTTGCTAAACGAGGCTTTCTTGTTATCGGAGTCGGTGGCGCCAACAGCGATGACTCCGCTTGCTGAGGCTGGCGAGGTGTTCGCCATATCGATGTTGGAGTTCCCTGCGGCTGCGACAACGGTGATGCCAACATCAGCCATCTTATTTGCAGCTTCATTGATGGCAGCCGACTTTGAGCCTCCGAGTGACATGCTTGCAACGGCGAGATTCTCTCTCTTCTCAAGAACGACGTTTTCGGTAACCCAATTCATGCCCGCGATGACGCCGGAAGTGCTGCCAGAGCCAGAAGCATTCAGGACCTTGACGGCGACGATCGTAGCATTTCTAGCGACGCCGTAGGATCTGCCAGCAATGGTGCCAGCGCAGTGGGTTCCGTGGCCGTTGCCGTCCCTGTCAACCTTGTCTACCGTATTTGTTCCCCAGACTGCCCTGGAGGCTCCGGTTCCATCTTCACGTTGGAATTCCTATAGAAATTAAAGGTCAATTTTGTATGAGAGATAGATAGTCTAAGCTCTAGGGGGCTCTTACCTCATGGGAAATGTGGACGCCAGTATCGATGACGTAGACGAAGGTGTTCTTACCAGCCATATTGTTGTTGTAGTTATAAGTATAGGGTTTGGACATTTTCTCGTTGGAAATGCGATGAAGACCCCAAATAGATTCAGTCTGCTTTGCAAATGTTGTCATAACAGCGTCCTGCTCCACATATTCGACCTCTGGGGATCGCAGAATTTGTTGGAGGGTTGCCTTATCGAACCCTCCGCAATATCCTTTGAAGCCAGTATTGCTAAAATGGAAGTCTCTCTCAACTCCGCGGGACCTAGCGCCAGTAAGGTCTCTTGCAACATTTCCGTGGTACGAAGATATGCGGGATGTATGTGCGGCAACGGCACTATCTGAAAGATCCTTCTTGAGAACGACAATATATTTATCGGCGATCGTTCCAGCCTGTCCTGCATTGGAAACGCGATGAATTGGGCCTGCCAGGACGTTTGTCGCAAGCCCAGCGGCTGCGAGAAGAGATAAAAGCGCCTTATTCAACATTGCGTCGTATCTTTAAAGATGGAGCAAAGTTGCAAAGATATATATATATATATATAAATTGTTTGACTTGATTGTAGGAGAGATGGAGCTCGATGCTTGCTGGCAAGATGAGGGTGTGATTAGAGACGAGGAAAGGCTGCCCATTTATAGAAATTTTGGCATTGATAGATTGAGCGTACCGAGTCCTGGCTGTTGTGAGGCATCACGCATTGCAATACACCCAAGTTGTATGAACGACGCGGCGGGCGCGCATATCTGATTAGCGTATCACCTTGCAATTGCGCCTACATCTCATGCCGGCCGGCCGGAGCTCGATACGGAGCCAAGGCCTCTCTAGATTGTCATATGATAGACATGGTTGGGATCTCTTTTGCTTGGCTATCATATCAATTGACCAACACCAAGTCGCGATGGAGGCGGCTACGGTCGAAGGGCGCACGGGTGTCGGACAACTGTGAGATTTCGATTCTCATCCTGGCATCCGCGATGAGTTGGCTGGTTGCCTGAGACCAAGGGGCACTTTTGGAGTCTCCCGCACAGATGCACAGTCAAAAAGGTTTCAGGTGCATAGTGACCGGGGGCAGGCGGTTTAGGGTGCCATCCCATTCGGGGTGGGCAATGCCTATCAGCTTTCCATTCGGTTGTCGCGGCGTCGATCGAGACCCATAGCCGCCTCGCCTGGATTCAGGGGCAATGCAGTCTGTCCTGCTGTCAGGGCCGTGGGTGCTGGAAGGGAGTGGCACTCGCGCCGAAATTCTACAGATATCGGGTAGCATGCCTGGGCTGGAATTGATCAGTCGGCCAGAGGTCAGGGCAAAGTCGACCGCAGGCTGTGGCAACACACTCGACCAAATGCCGACGTCGCCGTTTGCCGAAAGACAACAACCGCGGCAAACGCTATCATCAACATGCAACACGACAGTACACACGAGATCTCAATTGGGGATCTGCGCACGTGTACTGCATGGTTGTATCGACAGACACCCCATGACTCGCAGACAGGGAGAGAACGATCTGGAGCCTTGGTAAGCATAGGAAGATCCACGCTTATGTCGTCTTATCGCCTGGGCCGAGTCTAATTCCGGAAGGTCTGGCAGCTGTCAACCACGCTCAACCATAGGTAACAACATCCAGATGCAGGGAACAGGGTAGCTAAGCATGTCTTTTCTTCCTTGGACGTTCTTCGTGCCCCGCTATCATGTTATGCTCCCGATCAATGTCGTAATTTTTGCAGCGGTGTCCGCCCGTGTCAAGCTCGCAACTGGCGGTAGAGCGGAGGATGCGTGACTCGGTGCCTAGGTCAATAAGGATGGCCTTTCTCGAATGGGCAGGACACAATGCTATTGAGTTGTGCTTTACAGCTAGGCGATATAAGCACCAGGCTAGATTCGACACTTGAGAGTTTTAGGAAGCTCCTATATCCAAGCACACAATAAGATAATACTTGTATGTAACCATGGTACCGCAGGCCGGCTGAGGCTTGCCCTTGAATTTTATCGGTTTTCATTGTATAAGTGCTTGCTAGCTTTGTTGGCTAGATCCATGGACGCCAATGCAAACGCCGTATTAGTTATTAGGCGCTTTAGCGTTGCAATCAAATATCTTGATCAAACTATGAGGAGCACAATACTGTAATCGTGGTACGAATACAGGGTATCCCTAGCAGTACGTAATAACTACTCAGCCATCATAATGTGTATTTCTGGCCCTTCTATCTAGGGTTTTGGGCTCGGCTGGCGGCAGCCTTTAGAGAAGAATAAGCAGCCCCTAGGCATTCAAGGGTGTAAGTTCCTCCCAGTCATCGTGCTCACGGATTTAGACTACAACTGAAGGCTGCAGTAGCGAACAAAGACGAGAAGGTGAGCCAGACAGTTTAATACCGTGCATCACGGGAAATTGGGTTGCTCAGCTGGCTTAATGGGTTCAAAATATGTAATCCTCTTTAATCCCACGGGCCCAGCGCATTTTCTGGAGCAAATATTATATCGCGAGCGCTTATCATATTATATGCTTTGTACGCCGGATGAAAGATCTGTTGGCTCAAGCTATCATTTCTTCGCATGCCCTTTGGCGGGTGGTGTCCTCTTACTCTGTGATTTATTTGTTCTGCTAGCGTCTTTTATGGATTTTGCAATTCTTTCTACACAGGATTTCAATTGTAAGGGTATCTAGCATGATATTAACCACTACACTGGCCTCCCCACCCATACCGAGAAGTCCAATTATTGTCTGCTCTAGGGTTAGCGGATGAAAAAGGTAACACCAGACCGTTGTTTAATGGCGTAGCCCCTAGCCCCAGCTTTACTAAAATACTAAACAGCTTAACCAAATCCGTCTTATCACTATCGAAGATGGGGTGTTGATAAATGGACGCTACCGTCTGTGCCCATGCCTATAAAGGAAGAGCCCCCGGAACACTCTTGGCATGGGACCGTAAGGCTCCGGTCCGCGAAGCTCTAGTCCCATCCATCAAGGCTATCGATCACGCCTAATTCTCAAAGAACTTGAATTAGCGGACGTGACACAAAATCGCATCCACATCGTGCACTAAATTTTCTATAGTTTCCGTTAAGTAGCCCTTATCTTCTACGTATCGTACTTTACTATTACCCATTTCTCAGTCCATCCCAGCCGATGTGTCGATATATATATGAGCTCTAGTTATTTCATAACAGAGTCCCCTCGTCCAACCCAGGTTGGCGCATGAGCTCTAAAAAGATTGAGGTAGAAGCAAGCTAAGCATGTCAGGACTTGAACGAAGTGCGCTTTGGTAGAACGCAACTGGCGGTTGGCCTGAGACACCTATTGATCGGCCTGAGACACGCTTATCGCGGCCACCACCAATCCATCTGAGACTCCAGGCAGCGTATTGGATTCTAGGAAGCATTTGGAAGGCGCTCTTATCACGTGGATATACTTCGGCATATAGGACCCGTTGGACCAAAGCAGAGGCATTTGGTGTTGGATCCAGTTTCGTATCGCAATGTCGGACTCTACAGAATGCACGGTAGAAGTACGAAAACCTAAAACTTGGTACTGCACAAAATAATTTAGAACTCGTGCTACTGGATGAGATAAAATACCCAGGGATTTACAATATCCCTTCTGTAGGCCAAATATAGTCTCGATGTACCTCGCTGGGAAATAAACTTCGTTTCTGTGAGGGTAACCGATGGCCAAAGTTTAATCCTATTTGATTGTGAATTCCGGCATAGCAATCTGTGCATTATTCAGCTGGCTATAACACTTACAAATATAAATGCTATCAATTGTAGAGATGGGCTTTGCGCTAGTACTGCGGGTATAGATTCCGCTTTCAGCCCAATTATGAAAATCAATTGCAGCAGAAGCCCTACCGATCTAATATAACTATAATAGCGCTTCTAGTACTAGTTCAATCAATTCACAACATGTTTCCACAGTGCAAAGGGTAAGGTAGCGTAATCGATTGCAAGCAATCATACGATAGTAATTGCTATCACGACTCATGAGATTTAATGGAAACTGCTATATTTGTCCTACCAGTGCCTCTTTCACATACACGTAGAAAATATGCATATCACAGGTCGCGGAACCTTGGACCTTAACGCTTACAGAGGGATTTTTTACGTAAAAGCTAAATATAAAAAGTCCCTTCGAAACAAAGCAATACCTTCTAGATTGTTCGTGCATTATTATTGTCACGATAACTTGCTTATGATTAGGTATGTTCTATACCAATACCGGATTATCTTTTAGGCAACTGTGAATTTGGTTGTAGTTGTTTGCGTCAACAGGTGCCGGATGCGTTTAGTTTCAGTCATCGTATGACAACAAAATTACGTCGGCAATATATTAGCGTGCCTTCTACGAAGTTTTGCACATTTACGTATTAACGGTTCATTATTTTATATATCACTTATGATTGCAGGGGGCTTGTGGCCTATTTCCATAAAAGGTGAGTATATCAGCTGCACGGGGTGAATACACATATATCAATGCTATATATTTCTGGCTTCGTCATATTATAGCAATATAGAAGTACTAAAGCGTGATCGGTCTCAACCCAGTACTAGAACCCCGCCCGCTGCCAACTTTTATATTTATATACGAGATAAAAAGCCATATTAAAGCCACTCCATGGATCTTGTAACAAAAAATAGATTACAATGCTGGCTCTTCGACCGCATTTACCGACACCTTCCGCAGGGCCAGGTACCAAACTACAAGGGACTTTGTGCGGAGGCCGATCAGCTCGAACGTCCCAGCTCACTATCCTTTTTGAAGAAAAATGCCGTTAAGACCCAGATACTTGCTGATATTACGTACTCACGGCGCCCTCCTTGCGCATTTTGGAAGATGACCTTAGTATTAAGCTAATTTGGCTTGGTGACTATAGAACTGGCAATTGGAAGAAACCACCAACCCCCACATCTAAGAAAACCAAAAAGATTTTTCCGCACTGGCAAGAGTGGCATTGTATAAAAGTGCAATCACAACCGTATCCAGCGCCAAGTTCGCCACCGAAACTACCTCCAACCCCCTGCGCCAAAGCCAACTCCACAACCCCCATAACTTCTATTACATTTGTACAGCCCAAGAAACATGCCAAACTTTTCAGAGATACTGGTGAGCACGGATACGCCTCGTGTCTTATAGGACTACCTGACAATTTACGGTTAGGCTACTCCGAAAGGGTAATTGCTCCTGATCTAGACGCCAATGTTGAATCACAGCTCTGGGGCAGTTATCTACAGGGAGTACCAGGCCAGGGACAACTCGAGGGTGAGCTAAGGACGAGGATAGTAGCATCTATTTTAGACTCTCGTCCATTCCTCCAAGAGACATATGGGATAGAAACAGGCGGTCAAGTAGGGGCGGGGGGCACCATAAGCACGGCTCCGCTGTTTACATCCGATATTCTTAGGACAGACACACCTTTGCCACAGCAATTCTCGATTGTTGGGAAGCTGTTGCAACCCGAGTCAGCAGAAATAAACTCTTGTGACCAGAACCTCGATAGTGATACTTTATTCTTAAATACGAATATACCTTGGACGATATTCATCTGCGGACTACAAGGAGCCGGCAAATCACACTCCCTTTCAGTAATTCTAGGTATAGTCTTATTACTGTATTTCACGTTCCTAGAACAATACTAACATCCGGTTTAAACGGGGTTATAGAGAGTTGTCTCATTCCGTACGAACCTCTTGGGACCCTTCAATGTCCATTATCTGCTATTGTCTTTCACTATTCACCGTATAGTCCCATTGATATCGGTAAACCGTGCGAGGCGGCCTTTCTGTCAGCCCCCGGCCCCCACAGTCTCAATAATAGGATTTCGTCCGTTCGGAAAGTCACAGTCCTTGTCTCGCGTTCCAATATGGCTAATATGGTCAAAGCCTACAGTAAGCTTCCGAATGTGGTTGTTAAGCCACTATTATTGAAGCCAAGCCAACTTACAATCAATACGATGCTGCACCTGATGTCTGTTCAACAGGAAAATAACGCCCTTTACCTGCAAGTTGTCCATAGGATTCTAAGAGATATGGCGGCTGAAAACGAGGACTGTAGAGGCTTTGACTATGAAAAGTTCAAGGAACAGCTCCAGCTTGAGCAACTTGCCCCGCAGCAACAACGGCCTCTAAAGATGAGATTAGAACTTTTGGAATCGTTTATCGGCTCCGAAAAAAATCCAAATCTTTTTAACCCAGGGGCAGGCATGTTGACAATAGTCGATCTAACCTGCCCTTTTGTTGATGCCGAGACAGCCTGCGTCTTATTCACTATATGCAACGACTTATTTGCTTCTGCACGCTGTGACACCGGCAAGGTTGTGGTCCTAGACGAAGCTCATAAATTTATGTCAAATCAGACTTCTTCTCAACGATTTGCCAACTCTATAATTCAAAACATTCGTCTTCAACGCCATCTTGGTCTTCGCACTATCATTAGCACACAGGATCCACAAGTCAACCCCGAACTCCTTGAGCTTTCTTCTTTTATAATAATGCACCGCTTCGATAGCCCGCGTTGGTTCACGACCTTGAAAGAGTATGTCGGATTCAATAGTAGCACCGTAGCCTCGAGTGTAATAATTAACGAAGAAGGAGAAAGCCGAAAAGAGACGGCCAGCCCCTTTGAAGAGATTATGTGCTTGAATACCGGGGATGCGTATATTTACTGCCCCCAACTTGAAACATATAGGAGACTAAGTAGCAGGGAAAATCAAGGATCCCGCAATAAACTTGTCAAAGTTCGTATAAGGAGAAAGTTGACAATGGATGGAGGGTTTTCAAAATATGTAATTTAGGTTAATTTGTTATACCTTACTTATATAAGTGTAAGTAAACTAGCTAGTTATTATTAGGTTTTAAA